>PVKN010014754.1:0-18934 GCA_004027915.1 Capromys pilorides
GGAGAATTTGCTAGTAAGATAAAATCATCTGTTTTACAATAATTCACGAACATATTTCAATACTGACTTCAACAAATAAAATACTGTAAGATAGAGTCTAGGCATGCTGTATAGTTGTACAAAGTCTTATACTATACTTAACATAGTATACCAATTATCTATTAGTATCCTAAAAAATTACTGTTAATGTAGTGGCTTTGAAAAAGCCAATTTATTGTCCTGTAAATCTGGAGGTTAGAAGTTTAAAATGGTTCTCTGGCTGAAATGAGTTGCTCTGGGGCTAGCTCCTCTTTGGAGGCTCTAGCTGAGAATCCTTTCTTTGCTGCCTGGCCTGAAGAGGCCACCCACATTCCTTGGCTTGTGGCTTCATTCTTCTCTCTTCCAAGCCAGCAATGTTGGATCAAGTGGGTTCTTATGTTGACATCTCTCTTTCTTCTGATTCCTTCTTCCACTTTTAAAACCCTGGTATTTATTTTGCACCAAACAGGATAATACAGGATAATCTTTGTATATAAATTCAGTAAATAGGAATTTGAATTCTATCTGCAACCTTCAATACTCTTCGCCAAGTAAGAGAACAAACGTTTCCAGGCATGGGAATATGGAAAGTTTAGAGGAACAATATCCTGCCTATTATACATATTAATAGATACTTGATGCTGTGAGTCATCAATTGGAAAAACAACTCACTCTCTGAGTGAAACTCAGCAAAACTGAATATGGTAGCTTAAGTAGATTGGAACACAAATAAAACAGCATTTGGAGTGCTCTGGGAAGTCTGAAATCCTGCTGAGGGAGCTATGCTGCTGAACATTTATATATAAGTACTTAACTTGCTCAGCGCCAGACACTGCTAAATCTGTGTGCATCACAACACAAGGAAGTCTTTCCCTGCTGCCCAGGAGCTTGCTGTGATGGGGGACACAAGCATACCGCAAGCACAAGAAATGGAGACACTGACTGTCATGGTGCCCTGTGATGGCCACCTCTCCTGGAAAATGGCATTTACACAGAGTAGACATCCCAGAGCGTCCCAGAGGCTTGCATCACCAGGTATCACATAGTGGTCTAACCTGAGGCAGTTAAAGTTCTCAGACTGGCAAAAGCAGTGACCCTAAAATAGTGTGACCACATTGTTCTGGCTTCTCCTAGAGCTTTAGCGGGAGCCACTGTGAGAAACCCAAAGAATAAGATTCATTTGTTTCTTCTCTGAAAATTGGACTTTGCTCTTTTGCTTAGGTCTGTCTTACTCTTCTCTCATTGCTGGGAAAAATACCTGACACTCAAAATGAGGGAAGGAAAGGTTTATTAAGCTCACAGTTTCAGTCCATATTCAGCTGGCTCCAAGGCAGAGGCACATGGCAGAAAACAACCTTTCATGGTGGCAGGCAAGAGCAAGAGCGAGGAGAGAGCTAGCAGCTGCTAACTTCTTTTCCTCCCTTACACTGAAATGCAAATCATCTGCCTCAGGGGGGATGCAGCACTCATATTCACAATAATCAATTAAAAATTCCAGGAGCTGCCCCATGACTGCATGAGGCTTTGTGGGAGGGGGACACCTGTACACAAATCATAACAAGGTAACCTCTCCTGCATGCCTTCACTCTTCCACCAGAATCCCCTAGATATCCTGTTATGCTTAGACATATCATGCGCCCAAGATACAATGAATCTCAGGGTCAGTGCAATCATGGGGTGTCTGAAACATGCCAACTTTAGTTTGAAGTCTACTAAAAAAATATGGAATTGGGCCTGGTGCCACATACCAGTAATCTCAGCACTTGGGATGCTGAGGCAGGAGGATTGATGTAAATTCACGGCTAGCCTGAAATTCGTAGACAGACCCTCTCTCAAAAAGATGAGTAAAAGAAATCCAGCCTGCCTTCAAGTCTCAACACTGTGTATTAGCCCATGACGTCTTTCACTTAAGGAACAGCAATTACTTTATACCTGGAAGTTTCCACTTTTAGCTAAGAAACCTTTAGATGTATTATACAATATGTACAAATGTGTGTGTAGTCACCTTGGCAAATGGTATAGCGGAGGGATATGTGTGCAGAAGATGAGATCCGGCAGGCAGAGTAGAATCATTTTGGCATTGTGAAGGGAAGTTATGAACAGAAATCTTCCTTTCCAGGACAGAGAACTGAGGATTTGGACTGGCCAGGAGAGAAGCATATTTACCTAAAAATGAGAAGAACAGGAGGTTTCCTTGGGTGGCCTTTGACCATCTCTTCTCTGCCTGGCAACACTTGACAGGCTGGGCTCCTTGGACAGGAGAAGAGGTTCTGTGGAAAAAGAGGCAAAGAGACAAAAGATTTTCTTTAAAAGCCAGCAAGTAGAGCAGTTTTCTAACATCATGGCTGCTATTGTTTGGATGCTGAATGTTCCACTGTGTTTAAGATCTGGTTCCCAGTATGGCACTGCCAAGGGTTACCATGGACCTTGAGGGAATGAGGCATTATAGGGGGGCCTTTATCTCCTTGCAGTCTTGCTCTGGAAGGTGGTGGAGGCCCAGCCGTCCTTCTCTTCTTTGCTTCTCTTCATGATGTGAGTCGTTTGCTCCACCACGCGTTCCCCACACTCCAGCACCTCTAGAGGCCCAAAGCAGTGAGTGAACCAAATCTCTGGCTAGAACCTCAGGAAACAAGAGTGTTTGAAAGGTGTTTCTGTCAAGTGACATGAGGTTCATTAACACAAACATCCTCACCTAAACGAGAGTCCCGTGAGGTAGGCATGGACTTTTTAAAGTCCAGATTCCTGGCCCTTTGCTTACTTCTCCTGAGTCAAAATATCAGCAGGAGAAGCCATCCCACCGTCTTGCTGCATTTCTAAGCCTGCTGTCCTTGCCTGCAGGGCTTACATTTCTAAGTACTAAAATGAGGAAGGTTTGAATTTCAGCCTAGCTTTACCACTTCCTAAGCAACCTTGAGGAATGACTTCCTAGTGACCAGCCATCATTAGTCGCTTGCCCTCAGGTTTCTCGAGCTCTGTTATGTCTCCATGCACTAAAGAACCATAGATATGTAATTTTTTTTTGAAGCACAGAGCTCTACTGTAGTTTCTGAGGTTGGGGCTGTGATCTGGGGAAACCTATGTTTTAGTTTTTAAGGAAACCTGGGCTAAGAGTCGTTAGCAGTATCGAGATAGCAAAAGCAACGCAATGAGCACATACTAACCAGGACTGCGGAGGATGCTGCTCTGTCTCTACGAGACCTGGTCATGTTTATAAGTAGATTCCAGGGGCCTCCAAAGTCCCCATCATAAATCTAAACTATGAATTGGAAAGAGCAAATTTGTTTAAAAAGATTTGCCTTGTTTTGTTTTACTTTTAGGCTAAAAATAGGACCTAACCTACCTTGGCATCAAGCACAGGACCAGTATGACATTCACAATCTGCAAGGATTCTATCTTGAAAGTAAACCTGTCACTTGGGCAGAGAGTGCTTGGCAATTACCATGTTGCAGGTTAATTCTATGACCAGAACTCCATACTTGTGATGTGTGTCAGGTGAACACTGGACACTGCCACCAGCCCAGGGTGGCGAGTTCTGACTACAGAAAGAAAGGTTGGACGAGCCCTTTACAGGAATATGGACACTGAAAAAAAATTTCCTGCATACATTCCTGGATTATTTTCAGAAATGTTCACAAATAGAGGCTGGAGGATATAATTTATGGCAATGTATTCCAGACCAAACTCATAAAGAACATGTTTTGAGACATAAGAAGTGACCCTATTTCTCAGTATCTTTTCACTTCTCTGTTTCCATAATAATGGCATAAGTGTCTCAAGTCTGCACCCCAGAAGACACCCTGATAGTAGAAATAGCAACTTGTCCCCCGATATAAGCACAACGATGGAAAGAGAGTGGCCAGTGTTTATTAAACATCTAGTTTCTAGAATAAAGGCTTTCTACTGTATTTTAATTGAAGCACAAATTCTTAAGTGTATCTATTCTGTAACCCTTTAATGAAGGAGAAATTTATACCTATATTTAAAAAAATTAATAGGCTATCAAGAGTGCTAGAACTTGAACAATGTTCAGTCAGACCAAAAATTCACACTAACTCAGTGGCCTCACACTGACTCTAGTTTTCTCCTGAGATCAGTGGATGCAGCTCCAGGACAGAAGGCGCAGGTCTCATCTTGTTGAAGGCCTTTGGTTGATTTTCTGTATGAATGCCAGCAGGTGAATGAAAGAACAAATGAATGGCAGAGAAGTGCATGCTCATGCATCACCGTGGGCAAACTGCATCCTGAGGCTCAAGAGAGATTCAGTGGCATTGTTCCTTTTCCACATCATTGAAAGAAGAAGACTGTGAGAGTGATGCTGATCATTGAAATTTGAATAAATAGGACCAGCAAGATAGCTCAGAGGTCTAAAGTGCCTGCTTAGGCAAGCTTAGAGAATCATAGGGACTGTGGTTCGATCCCCAGCACCACATGCTGCACCAGCTCCACCCCCAGGGCAGGCTGAGCTGGCCATAATAGAAAAAAAAAAAAAGAAAAAGAAAAAGAAAAAGAAAAAAAAAGAAAACAAGTTGAGTAATGTTGATCATTCTGATTGGCTACACTATCTCAGGGTTCTATTTTTAAAATATTATCTTTTTCTCATTACAACTACCATATGAAGCTGTCTAAAAATCTATTCTGTTGGTAGGAAAATTGTGGCTCAGAGTGTTTAAATAGCTTGTTCACGAAAGAACAGAACTGGTTTGTGACGGTGTTAGGAATTGATCTCAAATCTGTCTGGCTCCAAAGCCAGAGATTTTGCCTTGATTATCTGAGTCCTCCTCTGCTGTTTTAAATATTCAATAAATATTCATAGGAAGGAAATAAATCCTGTGGTGCAAACTCATCCCAAACACTTTAATTCAGGCAAATAAATGTCTAAGTAGATCCCTTTTTATAATGGTTGATTTGATTCAAAAAGTGCTATTGAGGCTCACCATGTGTCCCTATAAACCCTTCCACTACGCAAAGAACTTTAAGATGAGCCAACATGGTGCTTGCATTAATTGGCTTATTATTTCATGCAGGGCCAAAAGCAATACATGGTTTACCAGATGAGGAAAGGAAGATTCCAACAAATGTATAGAGATTCACAGGGAGCAAAGCCAGGGAGCTCTCCAGTTGGGGTGGCCTGGGAGAGATGAGCTCCCGTAGAAGATGTGCTCAAAGATGACTACACTTTGCACCGGACCTTGCTTCCCCAGCCGGGGGCCGCAGTCCTGGCTATGTGACTTGTACTGCCAGTACCACGTCAGTGGAAATGATGCCTGTCCCTTGGAAGCAGAAGACGACATGTAGGGTCCAGAATGTGATTTTCCACTTTGCTTTTCCATCTGATGACCATTCTCCAAGTTGACATTATTGTGCCCACATAGATCTAAGAGGGAACCTCAGCTGAGCTGCACCAAGTGAGAAACAAAACTTGACATTAACACTATGAGCCCAGGGCCATTTGCTACTGTGACACAGCCTGGCCTATCCTGAGGGACACGATCCCCAGGAAGAGTGTTCTCTAAGTAGAAAACTACACACTGACTTTCATGAAAAGGACAATGAAGTGGATCAAATCACAGAAAAAAACCTCCCAAGGTGCAGCCTAGAGGATATGAGTATTCTCTACCCTGCCTTAAGATTTTCTGGGGACCTATACAGTAGAATTAATGCCTGAGCCCATCTATGGAACGTAATTAACCAAGTAGTTGAGTACAAATCCAAGGTAAACGCACTTTACCTCTCCAGGTCGTTCAAATGTGCACTCAAGACTGAGAATTATTGCTAGAGCAAAATTCCTGTATATTATTAATGAAGAGTTGAATACTCTTACGGTGATGTATAGGTGTCCTGCTGAAGCAGCACGCAGTCATTGGGGCAGGCTTCTAGAGTTTGTGATTAATTCATGATCCAGTGCTGGGATTATGAGTGTGAGCGCTACTCCCACCCTCGGAGGACAGCCTGAACGCAATAGAAGGAAAACAGAGTGGCCTGTTGGCTGCCACAGCCCCTGCTCCTCCCTTTGCTCTTCACTGTTTTCCACTGCCATGAGCGGCTGCTCTCTGTCATGTGCCACTCTGCCTTGGAGCCAGCCGAGTATGGACAGAGAACTCCACAAACTGTGAGCTAAATAAGCCTTTCCTTCTTAAATTTCAGGGGTCGAGTATTTTGTTGAATATTTTGGGTGTTGAGAAAAGTAACAGAAAAAAACCATACAGAAAGAACTTACGAGAACATGAGAAATTGCAGTGGGGTCATGACCTCTGCCACTTGGGGCCCCAACCCAGGGTTCTTACAGACCAAACAATGATCAAAAATTAATTCTGTTTTGCTTTTGTAAAATGACATAATCTGGATTCAAATCCTGTCTAGAACTGTATCTGTTGTGTCTGAAAAGGGCTTCATTTTCTTGAGCCTTGTAATCCTCTTGCCCATAAAATAATGACGCTAGCAACTTCCTCTTAGCATTGTTTTGAGTTATGTGTACTGGGACAGATCATGGAATAGGGATGAGATAAAAGGGTCCAGAGTGAGACCACCAGGTTTCACTGCTCCCACTGAAATGTAGTCTATAATAAACACATTGTGTAATAGCACCATGTCTTAGTGATTTCAATCATAAAATGAGATTAGTGTTGAAATAATCCTTTAAGGTTTTAGTAAAAATTACATGTCAACATGATACGTTAAAAAATCCAATAGTATATCCCCTTGTTTCTGTACCTACCACAGTCTCTGAGCTAGTGCCCTTGGATGACCTGTGCATCAATTCCATTGAGAATATTTAGCAACGTATCTGCCAAATGGCCTGGGTCTCTAAGCATCCTATTATTATTATTATGGTGTCTCATATGCTGACTGAGACAAAGTAAACAACTAAATGCCTTTGTTGAGTGAGAGGATGTACAAAGTGCAGTATTTATGCAAGCTTGTTTTGATGGGGGGAAATAGACGAGGTGGATTTTAAATTGCAATCGATGTTGTATGCAAATTAAACATCCCAGGTTTTACTTTCTAGCTCATCAGGAGTGTCAGTCTGCTCAGGGGGCACCAGGGAGATTTTGGCAGGTGAGGTCCCAAGGTTAAAGAAAGCGCGTGCACAAGATTTCAGCAATGGCAGCCAGCAGCATGGAGCAGAACAGGGAGCCAGAACAAGAGCTGCCCACATCATTGTTGCATAATTCGTATGCAGGTTGTCATCTGATGTTTACGTTCTTATATAGTGCTGTTTACCTGTGCTAAGGTTAGTGCACCTGTGCTAAACAAGTGGCTGCATGGCCTCAGGCATCCTTAGATGTCCCTGATCTTTCAAGCATTCCGAGTGGTTCCCCATAGGCAGGTCCTAAGTACATTTCGATAAAAGAATAACATTTGCATTGCATTTTTAGAGTTGACTAATGGCGGGAGATTTTTATATTAGGTGGGAAATGAATCAGTGACAACACAGTATAAAGTGTCCAGTCCCGAGTTAGCACCTGAAGGACAGGATGGAAGGGGTCTGCAGGAAGACAGAACCAGGTGTGTGAGAGCAAGCATCTCTCAAGAAACCAGGATACGTTTTCAGTTACTTGTGGTCCAAGAATGCTTGAGTTGGACCCTTGATTTGCTCTGCACATTCAGAAAATGAACAAAGTGAGAAGGCCTCCTACCCCAAGACCAGCCTCTTGAACAGCCAACATGACATCACTGGACCCTGCTGTTTCCCAAAGGGATTCCAACTCCAGAATCCCATCACTGCAGTGTAGAACAAGCTGGGGCAGCTGGAGAATGTGGTGGGAACTTGGCTGTATTCTTGGACACAGATCCGTCTTGTTGTGGAGCCATGGGTGGCAGTCTAGTGGGAAGATTGCTTGGTTATCTTATTGTGTTTGTCTGCTTCCTTGTATTTATTTAAGGCCAGTTAGAGAGGCATTTTCACAGAAGGTGATTGCTTCAGTTTCATGTTCTTATGTCCATTAGTTCAGGGCAAGGCAATCAAGCTGACCAGTCTGGTGTCATTATCCGTTCTTCCTCCCTTCCCTCTTTCTCTTCCCAATGTGATGGAGTGCCATAGCAAACAGGGACACACGCATGCCCTGAAGCAAAGAGCGCTCACACACATGCACACTCAAAGGCTTACACAAATACCTGACCAATTTGCACACACTTGTGCAATTCACATGCACATTCAGACACACACAAGCAAGCCTACGTGCACATACATGCTTATGCATGCCACCCAGGCACACTCATATGGTCACTCACGCACACACATTGAGCCACTCCCACAAGGCACAAATGTACATTTCCACATTCTGGCTCACATGCAACTGCACACTTACCCACTCATTCTCACTCATTGCACATACACACACACACACACACACACACACACACATGCTTATGTTCATCCACCCTTACTCACCTGAACAGACCCTCCCAAAGTGCACACTCGCACCTGCGCTCCTTTCATGGAAGGAGTCTGAGGAATATGCAGCCTCCTGAAGACAGTTATTACACATGTCACTGGTCATCTGTGCAGAATAACCAGCTCTGCAGGTGCCCCTTGGCCTCAGTGGGCTTGCAGGAGTGTGGCAATGATGGATGTGACATTTGCAGATTTGAAACTTCTATATCAGGCATTTAGAACTTACAGTGGCCACTTGTACACTTAGAAGGGGACATCTGGACCAAAAGTCCCTTTTCTTAATCTCTTGCCATGTCTTCATGTGTGCAAACACCAGCCTCCTAGGGGAACAGACCACAGGAAGTTGATAGAAACCAGTATCTATTTAACTGAAGAACAATTTCCTATCCTTCCAGATATGTTTGTAAATTTCTGGTAATTAAATTTCCCCTTCAACGAAGGACTGCTGGATTATGCCTCCATTGAGAAAGTCAATGGCATGTGGCCAGCATGTTCTAAACCATTCTGCCCTGGTAAGAGCTCCTTGTAGCCCAGGCTGGTGAGGGCACAGTACTGGACCCGCACTGGTCCCAGGCTCTCTGCCATCCCACCTTTAGGAATCAAGCTGCGCCTCGTTCTGGGGATGCACCAGCAGGTGCAGAGGAGTGTGGAGCTGAGCTGCTTGGGAATGAGGAAGTCTTCTGCCAAACACTTTACTTGTTTATTTATTTTTTCATATATTTATTCATGGCTAATCTTGGCAACTAAAGAATTTGAAGTCTTTGCACATAAGCGGATTAGGCAGAGGAAGAAAAGATGAAGAAAATACACTAAGCCAGAGAGGGCAAAAAATGCAAACCTGCAAACCAACTCGACCTGCTCTTCTGGCAGGCTAGGGAGAAAGACACGCAGGTCTGCTCATGGGAGCCTTGCGTATCAGAGACCCAAGGGTCAAGGAGCTTTCCCATTATGTGGGTTTTCTCTTTGCACAAAGTCTTAAAAGATTTAACTTGAAACATATTCTAGCGATACTGCTCAAAGTTTGGACAAGGACTTCAACATTGACTTTTACACTACTGGCCACTGTGCTAATATAAAAATTTGGACATTATTTTTGAAGTTTAAAAGCAGCAGAATCAAGTTGGCTAAAAATATTAAGTGAGCTAACATTTAAGGTTAGCACTTTACCAACAATAAACATTGACAACTACAAGCATGAAGTGTGTACACTAATTCACATTTCAGGAGTGACTTTAAGGGATGAGGTGCTATTTTCAGGCTTTGCAAGGGCAATAATTTAATACAGCACACATAATCTATCAGATTACTTTATAATATTCTCCCACATAACCAAATGCAAGAGTGCAAGTGATCTGCCTACGCATTAGAGACCCAAAGAATTCAGCTGAGGCCTGAATCCCACGGCAGGGTCCTGCATGAGCCCAGCTAGAGGCCTGGAGGCCACACCCACAACCATGTCTCGTGCAAATCTACACCAAGGTTCTGCACTGGGAAGGTCCAGAGAACAGTGGTGGAAGCTAGAAGATCTGCACCAATGGGCTGAAGGATCCGTGCCAGCAGGCTGAGGGAGCTGCGCCGGAGCCAGGAAGCAACGCTCAAGGTTAAGGACCAGAGCTCCACTACAAAGAACTGCAGCCATCCTCAGTGACGGTGAAATCCTAAGCTCTTCTGATGATAACACCTGAGTTCATCTCAGGACAGCAGCCCGATGACCTTCTTCTTCAGGAGAATCACCAGTACACCCTCTTCCCCTCCTGTTCTCTTTTCATGCCGTTGGCAACAGCGGGCCTTCCACACCTAGCGCCACGCTGACTCCGTTCAGCTGGGTGTCACGAGTTGACCACAGGGAGGATGCTGTGCTGAGCTCTGGAAGCTTTCAGGACAAAATAACCTTGCTATGAGGACACAGTGCCTTTGATGACATAAGTTTTTTGCACAGGGAGGGCCAGGGACCTTGGAAGCTAAGCCAGTTGTAAAATGTGACTTGTGGGACTGGCCGCCACCCAAACACAAAACCTTGGGGGCCTGTGGGAAGCCAGGCAACCTGTACTCTAATTTTTTTTTTTTTAATTCAATGCTAGTGCTAGTATATTTGTAAAGACTGAAAAAGGAGCTAAACTGCCAGACTGACCTAAGCTCAGCCTATTAGGGGCTTTAAGTCTTGCTGCTAAGTTCTCCAGCTCCTTTGGTTTCCACTGACCTGTTCCTCAGCTTAGCGATCAACTGCAAAGTTTTCACTCACAGCAAATTACTGGGCTCTTAACACCACACCCACCAGGGAGGGCTGGGGCCAGGTTCTGAAGTAAGTTCAGCTGGTAATTTCACTACAAATTGCTGCAAGTGTTGGAACTCCTGGGCACTGACATAATAGCTCCCCCTCCTTTCCCTCCTTCTGCTACCTTTTAAGTGCCTATGTAGGCGAGATGCTGTTAAACAGCTTAAAAAATGAAAGAGGGGCACAGGGAATATGTATGACACTATGCAGAGGTGAGGACAGTTTCCATGTTACATAGAAAGGCCAGTCTGGGCCAGTCAGAATCTGGCTTCGTAGGCAGCTGCGAAAGGAGGTTGGAAGGTACCGGGGTAACTGGTAGGTGTTGAGAAAAGATTGTCCATGCTTGTTACTGGGAAATCTGTGAATCACGCTCACAAATGTGTGTGTGTGTCTGTGTCTGTGTGTGTACATGTGCACTCACACGCATGCACATGCAAAGGGGAGACAAAGGCAATGAATGGCCTTGATTTTACTTAACTAGAGAATGCCTATGAGCGCAGCTCCTGTCTCCCAAGGCAGGCAACTGTGAAACCCTTTTGAGCGAGGCTGGGGTGACACGGGTTGGCCTTTCTCGATTCCTAAAACCCACTGTGAAGCATCGTCTAGATCTGTGCTGGAGGAGCAAAAGTCAACACTTGGACTGCATGTTTCAATTCCAGATGGCTGACACTGACAACAGTTCTACAAAGCACTGTACATGGTTCCAAAGTAAATCTAGAGGGGATTTGACTGACCTTGAGAGATACAAAAGTTCCATGTTTTGCTATACAGGTCATGCTTAAATTTGCCCTTAACTACCCAGCAGAAGAGTTTAATCATCAGGCACGAAACAAAAAGCTAGATTAGAATGCTGAGCTATAAAAGGCTTAAATCAACAGCTTCCAACATTGCCAGTTTTAGCAATAACCCACTGTGATTATCAAACATTGGATTATGTATACAACTACTTTCTCTTAGTTCAATGAGAAGAAATTTGATTGTACCCATAATGATTTGAAAATTTATAACAACGACACCCTGTGCTCTGTATACCTAAGAGGAGGACAATAATATGCATTATATCAAATATTGAAATGCACTACTAACATGTTTTGAAACTGTCACATTGTTATACATTGTTATTTCTCATTAAAAGTAATAAAAATAAAAATTAAAAAGGGAAAAAAATACGAAGGAAAACAAAGCAATGTAAATGATGACAGCTCCAGAGGGAAGACCTGTGGTTCTGAGACCACGGCTCTCTATGGCTTCCACTGACCAGGACCCCCATGTGGGGTTCTGCAGGAGCTTAGGAGGGGCGGATAGACTCCCTGTAATGGGTCTGCAATCAGAAAGATCAGGGATTCCACTCAAAGGACTGAGTCATCTCCCCGATATAGAGATTAACGTATTAAAATAGCTCCCACCAAGAAGCTGTATTGGCAACGCAGCTCCAGTGCTAGTGGGGCTGCTGGCAGCCCTGGCTGTCTTCCGGGGACTCGCTCTGTGGCTCTGGCAATTTGGCTCGGCTTCTCTGGGACTCAGTTTCCTTCTGTGCAACATAGAAACTGTCCTCACCTCTGCATAGTGTCATACATATTCCTTGTGCCCCCTCTTTCATTTTTTAAGCTGTTTAACAGTATCTCGCCTACATAGGCACTTAAAAGGTAGCAGGTGTTTGTTGGTCATCTGTAGTATTTTTGCATTCTCCAATGAGCATCACAGTGGCCTTCAGGTTTCTCCTCCTCTCCGGTTATTTTCTCCAACTCCTCTGCACCTGTAGCTGCAGCATCCTAAGGATGGTGCCATGTGGTTTCCACTTACCTTTAGCTATGCAAACAGTGTCATTGCAGGCTGTCATGCTGGGTCCATTCCATTTACAGTTACAGTCCCCTCCACCTCCTCCCTCCCCAGCCTGTATGGTTCAGCACTGTCTTAATTACTTTGTACTCATTGCTGGGACAAATACCTGACCCTCAGAATGAAGGAAGGAAAGGTTTATTTAGCTCACAGTTGCTGGAGGTTTCAGTTCATATTTCGGCTGGCCAAAGGCTGAGTGGAACAGGGCAGAGAGCATCCAGCTTATGGTGGTGGAACAGCAACAATCTCAACAGAGGCAACTTACCAACCAGGGCTCCAAAGAGCAACAGTGTGAGTCTGTCTCTCTGTCTCTCTTTATATTACATTCAGGCTCACTGCCTTAGCCTATCCACCTAAGGCCACACTCATAATCTCAGCCATACTCAGACTGATAACCCCATCAGTACTAAAACACACAATCCCAGTGGATCAAGAGTCAAGTCTCAAACTCTAGAAGTCCCTACCGAATGATTGCATGAGGCTTTGCGGGGACAACTAGACAGAAACCATAACAAGCACCTCAGCTTCACTGAGAAGAAGACAGGCTGATGCTTCCTGTTGGTTCCCCTCTCTCTTCAGGGTCTAACAGTCTATTCTGCTGGCAAAGGTAGTCAGCATGAGCGTTGGCATGCAGCTCTTTATAGAAAGCACAGGACCAGAGGGGGTTCTGGTACTCTGATCTTTCAAACACCTCCACTCCTTAATTTTCATTTTGCTTGAGATAAAGAAACCCTACTTCTGCTCATAGCAGACATTAGAGGCCTTTGTCCCAAACAAGTAGGACTCCAAAGTCCTTTCTATATCTACTCTAGCAATAGCCTGTTTTATGGACAGTTGCAGGAGTAGAATTGGGGGCAGTATTTCCCCACATCTCCACCAAGACACTGTGGTCCAGATCCCTACGCTCAGGTTTCTGATGCAGATTTTCTTGGCTCAAAGGCCCTGGATCTAAAGATCTTTCTGACCTATTTCACTTTACATGAGTGGAGAGATTCCAGGAGGAGGAAAACGTTATACACTTCTTTCAGCTGAGGAGATCTGAGCTGGATGCTGGAATCCTTCCCAAAGCTCTGTACTCTTTCCACATATGTGGGTCAGGGTCCCATCTGACCCTAGCTGAAATTTGCTTTCTTCTTTGGTGGTTTTATGAAGATGGATAGAAAATGAGAGTTCTCTTCATGTGTTTCAACTGAAACATACAAAATGCCGGAGCTCCTGGCCACCTTATTCTGCGGATCTGTGGGTAGAGGTTCTGTCTGCAGCTGTTAAGCCTGGACCTGGTTCTTTGGATAAGGAGCCCGAAATGATGCATGGCCGCTCTAGCCGCTGACCTGCCTCCAGTTCACAGGCCCAGCAGCTTTTTCTTCTTCCATTCCATGACTTTACAGTGATCTCCTTTATTCCAGTACACTTTGCTTTTGTTCTTTCCCTCAAGCTGCCGTGAATTCTCCTGTTTCCTGTCGTCAGTAGCTTCTTCACTAATGCAGATTCCACAAGTCTTTACTTTCTGATGCTCTGATGAAAGAATCCATAATCTACTAGCAAAATTACAATGGCTCCTTCATTGGAGACACTGGACAGCCCTGTATGGGAGCCACACTCTTATCTGCTAACACTTCCATTTTTATTTGTCTTAATTCCCCATCCCTGGGAGACTGCTGAGCGCTAGTAGGAGAGCGTGGGGTGAGGAGAGTGCAGACGAACCAGCCCTGTGTGCCTGGACACAGATTGTACTTGGGTCTACCGTCTGAAGGCTCTTGTCTGGTTGCCTGCCAGGTGAAGTAGCCACCCTAGAAGGCTGGGCTCATGACATTCTGCTCTCTGAAATCCTCTGTAGGTTTGTAAGCCCAAGATCACCATTTTAAGAGGCTTTCCCTGTGTGCTCGAAGTGAATTTGGTACAAGAAAGGTCAAAATAACACCATCAATCAACTGGCCTTGTTGTTCTTTTTTAAAAGCTCGTGTCCAAGGAGTTGAGATGCTTAGCGCTGTGTTTTTGCCTCACACAGAGCCACCCACAGCGTCTCCATTAGCCCTCTGGCTGCCTGGAAAGCCAGGGCTCAGCTGGGGAAGCCAACTGAGCAGTGAGGTCTTCTAAGGGTAATTCAGTGGCCTGCAGAAATGCTGCTCTGTTCTTTGTTTCCTCCCTCAGATAGTGACTGCTGTGTCTGAGGGCTCCTGGGCTGGCCACAAGACTGTGGGGACCCCAGGCTCCTCTCCTCTGCCTCTAAGACTGTTTCCTAAAACACATTTGCGTGTTGCTTCTGTACTTCATGGCCACATTCCTTTCCCTTGGTTTCCCTCTACTTCTGCTCACAAAGCTCATGAGGAGAACCAGAAGCTGTGGAGCCACCAAAGCAGGCTATAATTAGACTGGAGGAGGTAGAGGACTAGAGTCACTGAGAACAGTGGATATGCTTTAATTTTTTTTTTTATTTATGTATTTCATTGTTACAGGGTCTCACTACACAGATCAGACTCATAGTGATCCTCCTGTTTTCAGCTTCCCAGGAACTGAAATTATAGGCATGCACCACTGCACCTGGACTCTGACCAGCTCAGCCCACCCTGCGCAGGGGGTGGGGTGGGGAGGTGGGGGGTGGGGTGAGGTGGGGGACTGACATGCTATGTGGTGCTGGGGATAGGAACAGGGTCCCTGAGCTTGCCTAGGCTTGCCCAAGCTGGTGCTTTAATCTGCTGAGGTATATTGCTGGCTCCACCTTAGTGTGTTTTGAGCTGCTGGGTGTGAGTGCATGGCATGGTAAGGGTGAGACCATGGGGCCACAGCAAGGCCACCAGGTTTGGGTGCACAGGCTCTACCCTGACAACCTCCAGGGCATCAGTCATATAAATAGTGATGATAATAGTAACCACTGTCCGCCCATGCGGGTTATACTATGTGCCATCTTTAATCTTCTTCTTTTTGATTTAAATCAAAATTAACTTCCTGTCCTAGATTAAAATGAAAAAAAGTCTTAAAAGAAATTGAAATATTTTTTAAGACTTTGTTTTATAAACCAAGAGAATATGGCAAGAGCCATGTGATGTGCTGGAACCCACACGTAGTACAAGCTCACAAGAATCAATTCTTACCATGTCTGCCTACTCATGTACCAGATGATTTACCCCCAGTATTATGGTTTGTGTCTAGTTGTCCCCCCAAAGCCTCATGCAGTCATGGGGTGGGGACTTCTAGAGTTTGAGACTAACTTATGATCCACTGGGATCATGTGTCTTAGTACTGCTGGGATTATGAGTGTGTGTACCTCCCCCAGCTTGGGATGACAGTCTGAATATATTAGAAGAGAGACAGAGAAACAGACTCTCCTTTTTGTTCTTTCGGTTGCTTGTGTTGCAATTATTCCATCACCATGAAGTGCTGCTCTCTGCCGTGTGCCAGTCTGCTTTGGAGCCGGTTGAATATGGACTGAAACCTCCAGTAACTATGAGCTGAATAAACCTTTCCTTCCTTCATTTTAGGTGTTGGGTATTTGTCCCAGCAATGAGAGAAGAGTAAGTAAGACATCCAGTAACTGGAAATCAGCCATGCTGGATTATTTATGCCACAGAAATCGGTGGACAACTAAGGCAGCATCTCTGTTTCTCTATTGTTAGATTATGTTGTTTAGCATCTATTATGACGAGGTGTTAACTATCTCTGGTCCTAAATTCACAATTTAGGAAGCGAAGTTAATTCATCCCTCAAAAATACCCTCATTTTCGTAGTTGTCCTCCTAAAATGAATTCTTTAATGCATAAAAGTTGCTTCTGCCACACTCCCCGCCTTATCTGAGATCCAGCCCTATACCATCTTTGATCTGGAGTAGATGAAAAATCAGAGACCTAAACACTCTATCCACATTGACGCACAAGAATTAATTGACACTTAATGACACAAGGAGTTCTAAAGAGGTTTTCTGGGGAGGGTTGTCTTATAATCCTTTAAGCTTTTAGGGCTTTGACTCTTCACCTAAAAACATTTATCTATAAGGACTTCAATTTAGCTTTTCTTGAAATTTCTATCCTTTTTAAAGGTCAGTGTATGTCACATGCACTTTTAGAATAACTAAAAAGGCAAGATCTTGCTAATAGTTGGTACATATTCACTGCAAGAGTACACTGTGATGCTTTGATTCTTAGACTAATAGCTCTTTCCATTTCCAGAGGCATGCATAGAAGGCTCTTTTCCTTATTACTGCATTTAGAAGTTTTTATTTTCTCAGTTGCGGATTGATGTGACAAGCCATAATCACATTAGAAATAAACATGTGGCACTTTGCAAGTATTAATCAGTACTTTTAAAAAGAAGAAGAAAACAAAATGAATTTAAAGTCTTTCTTAGGATCAAAACCCTACATCCTATTTTTGCAATGCTTAGGAACAAACCCAGGACCCTGTGCATGCTAGGAAGGTGCTACACTCCAGCCTCAAACTAGAGCCCTATCTTCTTTCTAAGGAAAAGGAAAGGTATTTCCAATGACCTGCATTCCTTCACTCATCAGTTGGTCATCCATGTGTGTGTGTTTCCCAGAATTCACAAGAAAATTGCCAGGAGCTTTTGTCCAACTTTTCTTTCAAACTTACAAATATTTGTAAGTTAGATTATAAAGTGTTGCTTGAAGTGCTTAGTGTGATTCACACGATGGAAACTTGAATATTTCTGCATGACAAAATAAATTGTCATTTAATTTGTGGAGCATTCCATTTTCCAACCATCATATGATGCTGTAATATGCGTGCATTTCCTTCTTTGGTCCTTGTAATCATGCAGTAAGTCCAGTCGTGCCTGGCCCGCAGATGTCAGCTTGAGTTCCAAGGAGGTCACTTCCTCCCCAGATCATCCACCAATGGAAGGAGTCTCTGTGGTGCTTTTGCAAATTTTGTAGTATGCGTGTGTACCATTTCTTTGACCGTATCATGATCTCATGCAACTATCAAAGTGCATATGGAATCAGATCAATACAATAACTAGGTTGAAGATGAGCAGAAAAATATTTTTCTTGACATCGAAAGCAGAATGGATTTTGGTCTTTAGGGAATACTACATATTTCATGTAAGAACACAAAACAAAGATTCCATTTCTCTAGCTTCTATTGGTTGTATTTTCTAGTAGTCTTCCTTAAGGATGAGTAGCAGAAGAGCACGGTGAACCTACATCTCTCTAATTGTAAAGATATAAAGTCCTCTGGGAAGAACAACATTGAGCTAGGAGAACTTACAGGAGAAAAAAAGGAGCTTCATAAAATTGTAATCACTGGGATTCTTTGAGCATCTGGGAATATAACAAACACTATAATCAATAAAAATGTGTTTGGACTCACTTGTCAAACCTGCTAAAGATAAAAAATGCATGTCTTCAACAATAACAATATCTGAGATGTACAGTGTGTGTCTGGTGGCTTTCTCTCCCAAGTGACCCAGCCATTTCAAGCGCATCTCTACTTGTAAGTACAAAGCCTAGCTAAGTAAAAAGACATCAGGGAAGGAGAGTGATATTGCCATTAGAAAATTCACAGTGCTGCACATCACTCGGATGCCAGGAACAAAGCAAAGAAAATCAGTCTCCTTCTACTACCTCCGAAGGGGTTGTGAAGTGTGCCTCTCAGAAATGGATGCTGGGAGAGTTACTTTCAAAGGTTAGCAAGGTCCTCAGGGCTCTACCCAGGAGTGTACTTCTCCACATGGCCAGGGACTTAGCATAAGGCAATTTTAGGTTCGTTTCCTGTATTGCTTCAGATACCTCTGGTTTCTGATTCTTGTAAGAACTTTAACTTGTTTGTAAATGTGTAATATGAAAAATTTAGCCTGGCACAATAGAGAATTACAAAAGGATAGAACAGAAAATGCTCT
This sequence comes from Capromys pilorides, assembly GCA_004027915.1. NCBI lineage: Eukaryota > Metazoa > Chordata > Mammalia > Rodentia > Capromyidae > Capromys > Capromys pilorides. The sequence continues at coordinate 18,378 of PVKN010014754.1, forward strand.
TTCAGCCCATCTAGTTTTAGCTCTTCTCTTTCAGTGTAACAAGGCCACTGAACCTCACTCAAACTTTGGTAAGGAGGCCAGACCATAAAAGTCATTGGGAGTAATATAGCCAGGCCCCTAAACCTTCCCTCTATCAAATAAAATATTGTATAGTTGCCCCTCTACATACATACATTATTCATCCATGGATTCAATGATTTTTGAATCAAACACATTCAGAAAAATATGGTGTTGGTACTCAACATGAATAGACTTCTTTTGATTGTTCATTATAACATAATTAACAACTACTGGTGCAATTTTTAAGTATATTAGGTCTTAGAAGTTATTGTGACATTTGACTATGTTGTCAATTTGAATTAGAAACACCTATGTGATAGGTTTATCATAGTTCTGGGTGTGTCTGGATGACGAATTTATTTTTTCAAAACAGCTTCACTTATTTATTGTTTTAAATGAGCAGAAGATTCTCATTTCAAACGTAGTTTGAGTTTTCTGAAAACCAGAGACCTCGACAAGCACTAAAATGTAGGAATCCAAGGTAAGTAACTTCTCCT
>PVKN010014755.1:0-18918 GCA_004027915.1 Capromys pilorides
TACTTTTGTTACTCTCTGTTCAGAAAGTTGAGCTGGGTGGCTTTTGGTTTCTTCTACCTCAAGTGTCTGCCATATTGGCTTTGGATGAGTTGAGATGTATGTTTCTTCTGTGTTTTTGTTTGTTTGTTTTGCTTCTTGGTTTTTTTTCTGTGTTGAGACTTATAAATTGTTTTTTTTTTTTTTAATTTTATTTATTTGTTTGCTTGTTTGCTTGTTTGTGTCTTTATTTACTTATTTTATGGCTGGCTCAACCTGCCCTGGTGGTGGGGCTGGCGCAGCATGTGGTGCCGGGGATCAAACCGCAGTCCCTGCAGTTGCCTGAGCTTTCCTAAGCAGACGCTTTAGACCACTGAACCATCTCGCTGGCCCCAGAGACTTATAAATTGTTGATTGTAGGTAGCTTTAGGAAATGAATCATTTTCAGAGATTCACAGAAATTCAAGTTAGACTTGGCCTTTTGTCACGGTGGTACGGTCTGAGCCATTTCACTTATAACACTTTGAGTGTCTCTTGCCAGCCTGACTGTGGCTCCCTGACCATGGACGTCTCCTATGGTTGCCTCTTACCCAGTCACCTTGGGAGTTTAGTACTGGGAGATGACACTAGCCCATTGCTGCTCTCATTCCCATGTTCAGTTGGCCCCTCCCTAAATGGTGTCCAGCCAGGCCCTCTCTGAAGGGATATGGCAAATACTTAGACTAGAGTCACTCATGAGCTTTCAATGTGCGCAATATCTACTGCCCCCAGAGGACTTCTGGGTTCCCCTGCTTTCACTGGGTGTTTGTAGGAGCTGGGTAGAAAGAGTAGATTGCCTTTCGTTTCTGTGCATTGTGGTCTGTCTCTTCAATTTTTCTGTAGGCTCCAACTTTCCCAACTATTCTTCCTGGGTCCCATGCATCCACCTCTCTTCTACTTTTCTTTTCTAAGTTGTTATTTTCCAGTGGCTGGATTCCAGATCTTGGATAGGCTGATTTATGATTGTTTACTGCTGTGCCATCTTTCTGAAGTCTCCATTGTTTTTTTTTTTTTTTTTTTTTAAAGACAGGGTCATGCTGTGAAGTTCAGGCTGGCCTTAAACTTGCTATGTAGCCCATGTGGGCCTGGAACTGTCAGCGATCTTTTTGCCTCAGTCTCCTGGGTGCTAGTGTTGTAGGCGAGTGCCACTACATCCATCTTTCCTGCCATTTATGTTGTTTGTTTTTCAGTGATGCCTAGTTTATTTGAAAACTAAGGGGTTAAAGAGTAAAGGAAAACTCCAGAGAGAGAACATGGGCTGAACAAAGAAGAAAAGATAAAAGCAAAAGCAAAAGTGCTGGTGTAAAGAGTCATTGACAGGGGCGTCTCATGGAAGCCCACAAGAAACTCCACCTAAGGGCTCCTGAGAGTTACTTGCCATTTGTTCATCATGTGTATGATATTAGGGACTGAACTCAAAGCCCTTTACATGCAAAGCTGACCTACATCCCAAGCCCTTGCCATTTATTCTTGAGACTTATGTCCACATTTATGTTTCTTGTATTTATTTGAAAAGTATTCAAGTATAATTTCCTGCAGTTTTTGAGAACTTTGTGTTTTTATTTATTTTTAGTTCTTTTGGTACAGGGTCCCACTACTCAGTTGTGCTTGTACTGATCCTCCTGTGTCAACTTCCCCAAGCGTAGGGATTATAGGCATGTGCCGCCACACCTGGTTTCTGGGCCAGCACAGCATGTGGTACTGGGGATTGAACTCAGGTCCTTGCACTTGCCAGGCAGGCGCATAGATGGCTGAGCTATGTGTCCTATTGCAAAATGCCAGGGATCCTGGCTTTGGCTTCCAGGTTGAATTTTCATTTAACATTCTTTTCCATTTTAATTAAGGCTAATTAGTTACCTTCAAATACAGTGATATGACTGATCATAATTTCCTTCTAAATTATAAAATATTTTATTCAAATGTGAGTAATTTTTTGGTAAGCACTGTATTTATAAATTTAGTTTATCATTGTTACCCAAAATCTTTTAGTTGTTTGGCTCTTGTAATAAAGCATGATTTTACACAAAAATAGAATTCTTAACAACATGGAATATTCTACTTAAGGCCATTGCAATAGGGCTACAGGTAAGAAATGACCTTTAAGGATTGGTAAATTACATATTTTAACTTGCGTTTATGGATGTAATCATTTTGTGCATTTACGTTTATGTTTGTATGTGCATTTTTTTCCTCATATTGATGGCTTTGAAGAGTCTGGGCCAGTTGGCCTGCAGAATGTTTCTCAGTTTACAGTGATCTGACTGATTCCTCATATGCGTATTTTTTTCATGTCTGAAAATATACCTATATTTGTTTTTGAGATGCTGACTACAAACAGATTTGTTGAAAATATGTATGTTTCTATATTTTTTCAAATATGTTCTAGGCAGAGGAGTACTATCAATGGAATAAATTACCCTGTGGAACTACCAAGAATAAAATTCCACTCCAGACAATCAGCATTAAGCCATCTACCATGTGGTTTGGAGAAAGGTCCAGGAAAACAAATGTAATTGTGAGGTAAGAGAGCGATGCTCTGTAGGTCTTCTGAAAGATTTGGAGATAAAATGTTTGACTTAAGTGGGCATGATGACACATGTCTGTAATCTCAGCAACTCAGGAGGCTGAGGTAGGAGAATCACCAGCTTAAGGCCAACCTGAGCAATTTGGAACTTGTCTGGAAATAAAAATAAAAACCTGAACATGCAGGTCAGTGTTAGAATGCCCTTAAGTTTAATCCCTGGTACTGGAAAAAAAAAAGTCTAATGTAGTTTAATATAAACATTCTAACTTAAGCTCAAGAAGAGGATGTACTCTAATCAGGGGAAGTAATGTTTTTAATTAAAACATGATTTAAACTAAAGGGGTACTACTCAAGGCCTACTGTAGCACATTAGCCAGTATATCTGGGTGCCTCCTCAAGTTGAAGCCTGACAGCATCGCGGTGCTTGACTGTGAGTTAAAATTAATCACATTGGGACCGGGGAGATAGCTCTGTGGCACAATGCCTGTCTGGCAAGTGCAAGGTCATGAGTTCGAGCCCCGACCCCGCAAAAAAAGAAAGAAAAAAACATAAAATTAATAACATAGAATAGAAGAAGCCTTGGCAGAGTGGAGGATTGTCTATACTCTGCGTATTACTGTAGCAACATTGCCTAGCCTGGGATATTCAACATGTCTACAACAGATTTTCTTCACTGGAGAAAGTTGAGCCTTATCCTAAGAAGTTCCTGATTCTAGGATAATTTCACCCTGGAATAGCCTAACTGGGAAGGATCCAAGTTTAGAACTTAGTGTTGTAGGTGACTTTGTATTTGTGTTTTCATTTCTCTCTAGGACTGGGGAGAGTTCATACAGAGCTTGTTTTTCTTTTCACTCCTCCTATAGTGAGGTAAGAGTGTCATGCAAACTCAGCCCTGCTGCTGACTCTTTGGCTGGCCCAGAGCATGTCTTACTATTTCAATTTCATTCCCTAGTTTCATTCTAAGAGTTGATTCTAATTATGTGTGGACTCCACATTTCCGTATTTGCTTACACACTGTCGTTTGTCATCCCACATCTACCCATCTGAGCTGTAGGAGGGACTTGCAGATACAAGGAGAATCATGAGAGATTCCAGTCACCTGACATGGAGTTCCCAGCTGCCAGGGAATGAGGCGTGCTCTGCTGCCTGTGTCAGCTGTCATTCTGTACACAGGGGTCCTTTTCATGATCTCTAGGATGCCATGTTTCTCATATTTTTGTGCCTTTGGTTGGTGATTTTACCATATGAAATAACCCTGAGTAAAGTACTGAAATACTGTGTAATGTGCCTAAGCACAAGAAGGCTCTGTCTTGAGGTGAAGATCTGGGGTCAAGAGTACAGTAAATGTTTAAATTAAAAATTACTACAGTAAAAGACAATATTGCATTAATGCCTCTGAAAAGATTCCCTTTGTTTCCAGTACACTTATCCCATCGTCCTTGCCCGCTTCTCAAGTTTGGAAACTTCAGTGCTTTCCCTTGAGTGGCTTCAGCTTCACCATTACAGCTGCCTTGGTGTCCTGATTGCTTCAGAACACCTTTTGTGTATACTTTGATTTAAAAATTTTTTTAAATTATTTATTTATTTGCTACAGGGTCTCACTACGCAGCTCAGACTCTAGTGATCCTCCTGTCACAGCCTCCCCACTGCTGGGATTAGAGGCATGCTCCACCACACCTGGTTTTGGAGCCTGCATGGCATGCGGTACCAGGGTCCTTGCACTTGCCAGGCAGGTGCTTGGACCACTGAGCTATCTCCCCAACTCTCATGTTTATTTTGACTTTGGGGGCATTACCCAGTGCCAGATCTGGTGGAAAAGGTAGAGGAGGCCACACTGTCATGTTTTAAGAGCCTTCTTTTCCATTAGATGACTCTTGGCAGCAGCACTTACTATGCTAACACTCACGAAAACTTCCAGAACTGCTCCAAAAAGTGACAAGAATGATGGGATAAGTGTGTTCTACATGAGAAGATGTATTGTGAGGGGGCTTGGTGGCAATGTTTCTTCTACAGTAATATTTTTTTTTTTTTTTTTTTGTCTTTTTGAGACAGGGTCTCACTATGCAGTTCAGGCTGGCCTTGAGCTCACTTTTGTAGCCCAGGCTGGTCTCGAACTTGCACCAATCCTCCTGCCTCAGCCTCCCAAGTGCTGGAATTACAGGTGTGCACCACCACACCCGGCCCCTACAGTAATATTAAAAATTAGAACCATTGTATATTTTGATCATACCATATCATATTATATAAGCTCTGTTCAGGCATGAGTTATAGTATTGTTTGCTGTGTGTTTAATGTTAAACAATAAACATAATGAGGCATTTGTAAACAGAAATATGCATAAAACAGTTATGTAATGATTGGCTGATGAAACCTATTCTGGGACATCTGGGTTGATGTCCCCGAAGTTGTCAGGAATATAACTCTGGATTGTTTCCCCCTAGCAGCAGCAGCTTAGTGTTCGCTTCTTGGTGTTTGTGGTGACTTTGTAATGTAGTTACTGGAAGTTGACTGTATTGAAGTCTTCTGTTAGGCTGGCAGTGGTGACAGACTGTCATCTTGCTCAAGTAGGAGAGGACAGTCTTCTGTTGGGTGCGCCTTGTCTCCTTGTGCCACTTCCTAAGAAGTAGTGAATCTGGTATAGGTTTACCCTCATTTTCTTCTCCTTATTCTCTTTGAAAAACTTAGGTTTCTATTATCCTTAATATGGGTTTATTATTTTTTTTCTCCAGTACTGGGGATTGGACCCAGGGCTTATACACTGCACTATATCAGCAGCCCTTTTTCTAGAAACAAAACAAAATAAAACAAAACAAAAAAAAGTTGTATTTTGAGACAGGGTCTTATTAAGTTGCTAAATTACCCAGGCTGAGCTTGAACTTGTGATCCTCCTGCTTCAGCCTCTCAGAGTACTGGGATTACAGGGTTGTGCCATCATGTCTGGCTTCAACTTGGATTAATTGTGCAAATCAAGTACCTTTTAGGAAAGCAAGCAGTGGTGTCTATTTGCATGCCTCCTTAGAAGGTGCAAAAGACATTGCTTATGATAAATGCTTAGAGAACAGATATTTTGTCCTTTTCCCCTATGGTAAAATTATCATTTAAAAAATACATTTAACAGTGTTTGTTAATTCCTAGGCTCTTGCCTCTTGATTGATCTTTTAGTCAGGTACTAATGCTGGCTTTGTGCCCCAGTAATTTCATGTGCAGAAGGGAATGACAGTCTTCCTTAGTCTTCTGATTGTTTCTCCAGGTACCGATCAGATGCTGGGCCAGGTGCTTCCCATATCCTGTCCAGTCTGTACTTTAGGGGAAGAGTCTGAGACTTTGACTTGAGATGATTTCTCTGAGCTTGTGAGCTTGTGAAAACTGAGGCAGTGATGAAGCTGAGGTTCACCTTGGGTGTAGAGATGTTGTGAGAGTTCCCATTTAGCCTTCCAAACTTTGCAGGATGATGGAGATAGTAGTGCCATATTTGTATGTCACTGTTGTAATTAGAATCCTTGGAAAGGGCATCCCAATGTGCAGTCTCTCAAGCCTTCCCGGGAGAGTGCGGGCTGCGTCCCCCAACCTAGAGCATAGCTTGCTCCACCTGTGCCTAAGGCCGCTGTGCTCTGTGCTGTGCAACAGCCTTGTGTCCGCAGCTGTCAGACTTGTGGATGCACTGGGGCTGCCAGTGCTCCAGAACTTGCAGGGGAGGGGCCCAGCCCAGGTGGCAGGAGGGCCTGAGCAAAGTGCCCTCACCTGGCTTTGGGAGGGAGCACCTCTGCAGCTGAGCCTGCTCAGCCCATCTGAGAGAAGTACCATCCATCCCGGCTGACTGTGTTGTGCTTTCCACTGGAGGATTTACATGCCGTGGCAGGACTGGTTGCAGTGTGTCCCCCCTTCCCCCTGCCCCCAGGGTTAGTGACCAATGCAGTGCTCAGTGCAACAAAGAATAAACCACAGGAACAGATCAAGAGTAGCCTCTCAGATGCTATTCTAAAACTTTGTTTTCCTCTGTGTACTCAGCTATGTTCTAACTCTTGAGAGAGAATTTTTAAAATATGGGTAACCTTGAATAAAGAAACTAATGTCCTATTTAAAAATACGAAATGTGCTAGGTGTGGTGGTGTGTGCCTGTAATCCCAGCACTTGGGAGGCTGAGGCAGGAGGATTGCCGAGTTCAAGGCCAGCCTGGGTTACATAGTGAGACCTTGTCTCAAACAAACACACATAAAAAATGCAAAATACCACTAACATTTAGCTACTTGGGAGCATGAAGCAGAAGGGTCCCAGGTTCAGGCTAGCCTTGGCAACTCAGCGAGCTTGTCTTAAAATCAGATTTTAAAGCGGTAGTGATTCGGTTCAGTGGCATAGCACTTGCATTTCATGTATGAGGTGCTGGTTCAATCCCTCGTAATCCATAAATAAATCTATAAACTGCCTCTCTGACTATTAGAGACTCTGCACTTCTGCTCTGGAGCAGAGTCACTCAAGCAAAGTGTAGATGTTCTGATTCTCAGGCCCATCATAGCCCAGCTGTTGGGAGGATTTTGGGCAGTGAGCCCTAGCTACTGGCCTTTCTTTTTCTGTGGTCCCCACAAATAGCCAGCTCCGAGAAGCACAGTGGTCAAGCACTATTTCTCTTATTGGGAGCCTGACTTTATTTTCTCTAAGTGTTCAACATAGTGGTAACTGACCCATGTTATTCTCCTTCTAGATTAAAGATTTCTTGAGCTACATTTGTCCCATGAATGTGTATCCAAATGTCATTCCAGTAGGCACAACTTTGGATAAAGTTAAAGAAATGTGAGTAGTTACTATATGTGGGACTTATGCTGCTTTCTTAGTGATTCTTGGCTTGGAAACAGGCTTGGATAGTTTTGCCTGAAAGTTACAAATCTAGAACCTATTTCTGCTATGTTTTTGAACTTAAATCCATTTTATTTTTTTCCTTTCATTTGTAATTGTGGCAGAATGTCCTGTTTGTCTTGAGTTGTATTCTAATTCTGTTACTTACATGCAGTGTGATCTTGGCCAGATCACGTCTCTAAACTGGGCATTTCACATCAGGAGTGTGCACTGATGCCTACTTGTTGGGCCTCTCAGGTTTAGAGATAATATATGTGCCAAGTAAGTGGTCAGTAAAGGTAATTATGCATGAACTCAGGACACTGATAACATCTTACTGTGATTCATCTCTTAAGTTCTATTCGTCCATGCATTATGTATTTTAGTGCCAGCTATTAGGCCCTCTGCTTGAGATGCATCCAAATTGATTAAGATACATCTTCTAGAGTTCCTAAGTGTTTCACAAGGGATGCATGTGAAAGGAGGCACATCATATACAAGTTGCTATGCATCAGGGAGAAATCTGACCTGGTATTAGGCAGTCTGCCCATAGACTTTGAGGTCTAGGTTACTTCTAGAGCTACAGAATCCTACTACAGAATTATATGGGCAACAAAAGCATTAACAGAAACCACAGTGACAGAGAAAGTTGCCAGGAGAAAGTGATAAGAAAAGGCTGAGGCTGGAACTCTGGCTAGACATTGCCTTAAGAGTAAGATCTGGAATGTGATGGAAATAGAATGGCCAGGACTGAGGAGGACCACAAATGGCCAGAGATAGGGTATCCATGGATGTTGTTTGAGAAGTTAAAATATGGGAACTATTGTCTCCTATGACTTGGTAAGTAGGTCATTTGTGTGTGCTTCAGTGAGAGCAGTTTCACAAGACAAGTCAGTGAAAGGCCAGATTGCCATTGAGAAGTGGCTAAAAAGAGAGGACCTGGAGACTATTGAGACAGACTACTTAAAAAGTTTGAAATGCAGGGAAAATTCTGGATAAGATAGTAACCAGAGGCAACAGAGTTAAGAAGCCTGATGTTAAAATAGCTGACATTTAAATATCTTGAGGAATTAAAGATTGATTACACTAGCTGGGCATGGTGATGCACGCCTGACATCCCAGCACTTGGGAGGCTGAGGCAGGAAGATCAGTGCGAGTTCGAGACCAGCGTGGGCTACAAAAGTGAGCTCAAGGCCAGCCTGAACTGCATAGCAAGACCCTGTCTCAAAAAGACAAAAAACAAACAATCATTTGGGGTATTTGTTCAAACACATACTTCCCATTCTTGCATTTGTACCAGGCAACCTGTTATATAGGTGGTTAGGTGAAGAATAACATCACTTTGAAGTTGCCCAAGGAAAATAGTGATTGCAGAGAGAAGTAGGCATAGAATGCATGGACCCAAGAATACTTGACAGGAGACCGTGGGTGAAGCTGTAATATTGGGATGGCTGAAGCTTCCTGGCTGTGTTTGAGTGATATCTTATAATCCTACAGTCTGCTGGCTGGCAGTTGACAGAAGTAGCTAGTGATAACAGTCTTCAAATCTTATTTCTGTCTTGGCTTTTTTCCTTGCGGATCTAGAATAGAGAGATTAAATTTGCGATTTTACAGAACCCTTGGAAGATAAAAGTACACCTCACTAAACTGGAAAGGGGAAGCAGTTAGCTATATGTATTCTCTGAATGCCACACGGTGGCACTGTGTTAATGTTTTAGATACAGACCTACTTTTCTGCACTGCATGAACAAAATTTTTCTTTACAGAATGTTGCCCTCAGTCCTAACAGGCATGTACTGTGTACTTATATTCACTACTTTATTATATTGAAGTGATTTAAATTATTAGAGACTGGTTTCAGTTCTTCAAAGTAGTTGTATGATTTTCAGGTCAGGCTTTTGTGATCCACATATACGCTTACCTGCTAGCAGCTTTTCCAAAAAGAAAAATTCAAAATATTATGATTCGTTTCAGCTTAAAGCCTTTGTGCAGGTCTTCTCAAAATACTGAGCCGAAGTATAAACCACTTGGAAAACTGAAGAGAGCGAGAAGAGTCCATCTAGATTCAGGTAAGAGTGGTCCTTGGTGCAGTGGCTGCTTTTCAGGCTGTTTTGGTCTGGTCGGTAACTGCAGTGGCCTTTGGCAGATATGACCCTGTTGTGCGCCAGACTTGTCATATGATTTTCTCTTGGGTTTTGAATATAGTCAGGAGTCTGCTCTCCCACACAGGCGTGAAATAAGGGGTGAAGCTCTCAGCTTGTTCCTTCAGAATACAAGTGCTAAGAATGGAGAGTGTCATTTCTTCTCATATTGACCATAATGGTGTTACATAAATGGATTTTCTTTGTAATTTTCTACCTTGTTATTTTCATTTTTCAGTAAATAACAGAGAGAAAGTGTGAAGTAGCAATCAGAACTTTGAGCAAAGCTGTGCTGGCTTACAGCAGCCAGAATTAAGAGGGCAGGATTGTGGATTTTCATTTCTTTAGGCGAGAGCTGGTTACTTTGCTATGAATACTGAAGTAATGACCTTCCTTTTCTAATGTAGGCTCTTAACGCTGCAAGCTCCTAAGCAGCTTCCCACAAATTGATCATTTCTTTTTCTTCTTCTTTTTTTTTTTTTTGTGATACTAAACTCAGGATCCTGCACTTGCCAGACAGGCGCTTACTCTACTGAGCTATCTCCTCACCCTGTTTTTTGTTGTTTTTTTTTTTTTTTTCCTTTGACATTGGGGTTAGAAACTTGTTTAGTTTCTGAATTTGGGGGAAGAATTTCCCATGACAATTCTGTTGTTACCCAAATTAACTTTCAAAGAATATACGTCATATGGACTTTATAGAGATTTATAAGTATTCAACTAGCAACAATTTGTTGGATGTAAATTCTGCCTAGTACCAAAAAACTAAATAAACAAAACACACACACACATAAAGATGTATTTTTAAAAAAGATTTATAAAATGTAGACTATCTTGGTAAATGTTTCGTTCACATTTGAAAGAAATATGCGCACTGCTGTTGTTGAGCAAAACATTGTAGTTGATGATGTTCAACATTGATTTGTTCTTCCTTAACTATTTGTGCTGAATTTTCACTTACAATTATGAAGCTACTAGTATACTATGACTATGGCCACGCTTGTTTTTGATTACTATTATTACCATGACACATCTTTTACATATCTGTATTTTTAACTTGTCTTTAGTAGGTTTTTTGAAGTCAGCAGATCATTGGGTCTTGATTTTTCTACTCAACCTGAAAGTCTGTCTTTTGTCAACTCTTGGATCCATTAGGCTTAGTACAACTATTGATGGGGTTGTTTTTTAAATGTATCATCTTGCTATTCCATGTATTTGTCCTTTCATTTCTGCTTTTTGGACCAAATGAGCACTGGTTCTCATTAATCTTGTTAGCATAGTGGCTGTAACTTTGTGTGTATGGTTTAGGAATTTTTTTGTTTGTTTGTGTATGGAGATTGAACCCAGGGCTTCTACACTGAGCTTTATCTCCAGTTCTTTTTGAGACAGGGCCTTAACTAAGTTACTAAGTTGCCTAGGCTGGGCTCAAGTCTTTTTTTGTTTTTCTTAGCTCAGCCTGTCCTGGGGGTGGCGCTGGCACAGCATGTGGTGCCAGGGATCAAACCAAGGTCCCTGTGGTTGCCAAAGCTTGCCTAAGCAAGTGCTTTAGACTGTTGAGCCATCTTGCAGGCCCCAAGGTCCAAAAGACCTTGTCTTTCTGAGACAAGATCTTGCTATGCAGTTCAGGCTGTCCTTGAGCTCACTTTTATAGCCCAGGCTGGTCTTGAATTTGCACCAATCCTCCTGCCTCAGCCTCCCAAGTGCTGGGTTTATAAGCATGTGCCACCATGCCAGGCTTCAAGTCTTAACTAAAAAGATTTGCTGAGAAATGGAAGAAGAATCTCACTGCTTTTTTTTTTTTTTTTAAAGAAGATGGGAATCATCCAGCAGTGGGTAGATAGACTTTTCTTTTCTGTACCTGTCCTCAGCATTTGCCTGGTAAATTCTTTGTGATCTTCCTGCCTCAACCTCCCAGAATGCTAGGATTATACACCTTTATAGAGTGCTAAGATAGATATACTACTTCCATGTATGGCAACACTGTACTTTGATTTTTTTCTCTTCCAGTCTTTGTACTGTCATACACTGTATTATAAACTCCATGTCTCTTTTTTGCTTTGAACCATAACAACCTGTGGTGTCTGCAGATTTGCTTGTTTTGGACATTTCCTGTACATTATGCAACATATAGCATTAGCATTTGGCTTTCATGTTTTCAAGGTGTACCACTTGTATTAATACAGCACTCTTCTTAATTGCCAACCAATTCCCATCATGTGGTATGCCACATTTTACCATTCACTAACTGATGGGCATATGGGATGATTTCATTTTTTAATTATAATCATGCTAGGGAAAGTTCAAGTACTCCTCCTTATGTAGATATGGTTTTCTCTTGAATACACTGGGATGGAATTTTTTGGGGTCATGTAGTCTTACTCTGCTTGCGTTGTTAACAAAACACCAATTTGGGAAGCTTAAATGGCAGACCCATTTCTAATAGTATTGGAGGTTGGTAGTCCAAGATGAAGGTTATGACAGTCACTTTCATTGTGGTGTTTTATATTGGCTTTTCTGTTGTGCTCACAGTAGAGCTGGAGTTCTTATAGTGATCCACCTACCCTAGCTACCTCCTCAAGGCCTCAATCTGCAGATTAGCAAGCAGGAGGAGGAAAAGGAGTGTACCTTTCATGCATCTATCTCATCCACACTTGTTTTTGATGAGGAATGTCTTTTTCAATCAGCATAAGTTCAATAAGATCAATAAGAATTTTTGGCTCAATGCTGATTTCATTTGTTCCTGACTCTCCTGTTAGCTTTGATTTTGTTCTAGATTCTCTGTACTTGGTTTTTTTGTTTTAACTTTATTTTTTATGGCCGGCTCAGCCTGCCCAGGGAGTGGGGCTGGCACAGTATGTGATGCTGGGGATTAAACTGCAGTCCCTGCGGTTGCCTAAGCTTGCCTAAATAGGAGCGTTAGACTGCTGAGCTATCTCTTACTGGCCCATGTGCTTGTTCTTTAATGGACAATTCTTGCAATAATTTTTTTTAGCTTTTATTATATTTCTAGAGCTCTTTATACACTTTTAATGTTACCTAAATGTTTTCAGTTGAATTTTGCAAGCAATATCATATTTAACAGTCTATGTATATAAAGGGCCTTGTAATTGTTCTGAGTATGTTTTAACACTTAGGTGTTTAATCTCTATTTAGTTTACTGACAAGTTTTTCAGGTACTTTACTGCTGCTGAGTCAAGCCAATATCAACATACCTGTAAAGTCAGATTGTGTTTTTATCTCAGAATGAGTGAGCGCAGAAGTCATTCCTAGCCTTTTTTAAAAAACGGCATTCTAGGCTGAAGAGATAGCTTGGCAGTCTAAAAAGTGCCTGCCTGGCAGCAGCAAGGACCAGAGTTTGATCCCCTGTACCGCATGCTGTGCTGGCTCTGGAACGAGGCATGGTGGTGCATACCTGTAATTCCAGCACTGGGTAGGCTGAGAGAAGAGGATCGATCGCTACAAGTCTGAACTGTGTAGCAAAACCCTGTATTAAGTTATAAAAAAGCTCTGTTCTTTTTTTCCTCTATACATACTATAATTTGGAGACCAAAAAGGTTACATAGAATGACACAAATCTAAATTATTTTATAGCATTTTAATGCATTTCTTTATGTTTATTTACATATATTTACAAAACTCAGGAATGATGTCAAGAACATTTAAAAACTCAGATTATATAGGCTTCCGTCAGTGAAAACAAGTGTTGGAGTGACACCCTGATGCTCAGCTGCATGAGACTCCAGATGATGGCTTGGAGAGGCTGGACAAGAAGGACACTTGAGGGTCTCAAGCTAAGAATGAAAGTATTTCCATAGTGTGACTATATAGGTGTAGTCTGAGAAGCAACTTGAACCACTTTGTTTTTTATTTATATATCTTTGTGTATGTATGTGCTTAGAGGGGTTGTCATTTCACTGGGAAATTTTTGTGTTACTTATTAATAGCTGCATACCTCCCATGACCATCCAGCCTTTGAATTAAAAACATTTACTCTTTATCATACATTCAGGTAATTTTTGTACTTGTTTTACGAATAATGGGATTAACAACTTTTATAAATCTGATCTGCATCCCGCTGTTGGGTTGAATTGTAGAAGTGAAACAGTATACATTGCCAAACAGCTTTCTTGTATGATTTTACCAATTTTTAGACATAAAACAATGTACAATGGTAGAAAATGAGTTATGACTTTTCCCCTTTTCTTACTGGGTCTTGGTGCTTTTATTATCAGCACAATGACACAGTCAACTTCCAAGCATAGAAATTTAGTACAGGGTCTCACTATGTAGATCGGACTCAGTGATTCTATCTTTAGCCTCCTACATGCTGAGATTAAAGGCGTGCACCACCATGCCCAGTCTCAGTCCCTCTCAGCGCGCCCTCAGCATAAGACTGGCAAAGGCATCCCCCCTCCCCACCAGGCTGCTGTGCTCTGCCTGAGCAGGCACTTTAGTCTGCTGAGCTATCTGGCTGGCCCTTAGAAACCTTGTTTTAAAAATGTTATGGTGAAGGAGTACACTTGAAACATGACATTGCTGGGGCTGGGGAGATAGCTCTGTGGCACAAGGGCCTGTCTGTGCAAGGTTGTGAGTTCGAACACTGGTCCCACAAAAAAAAAAAAGAAAAAAGAAACATGACATTGCTATAGTCACAGATCTAGAAGTAGAATTTTCTAACTTAAAAGACAGTACAAAACCATTTTGTGTGTGTGTGTGTGGTGTGTTAGTGTGGAACCCGGGATTGAACTCAGGACCCTGTGCTTGCTAGGCAAGCGCTTCGCTTCTTCTACTGAGCTATCTCCCTGGCCCCACAAAACCATTTTCTAAAATGACTAGCATGCTAGGAGCAGAGCTAAAACAGAACCTGTGGTTTAAAATAAAATCCCTATCTTGAACACTACAATGACTCTAAATGTAGTAGCTAGACATTTTAGTCACCTTAAATCCTTTAGGAATGAATGGTAAGACCAATTATAAACCCTAACGGAATGGTGGCCTTTCAGAGTGAGGTTTGGCCTGCGTACAAGCATGTCTTTTCTCTAAACCTGTCTCTCCCGAGAACTGGATGACAGGCTTGGGGCCCATTATAGTGCAGTGCTTAGTTTCATCCTTTATCACTGGTATGGGAAGGTCACTACAGTTTAACACTCAGCAGTAGATGAGAACTTTACACCAAATTCATGGCATTAAATTTGCTTCCTAGGTTAACTGTTAAAACTGGGAAAATATTTGTTCTTGCCCTGATTCCATGACTTTATATTTATGAGAATTTTACTCACCAAGTCAGGATTCCTAACTTTCCATAATTTAAATGGACTGGCTTTATTGTATGCTGATGCAGCATGTGTAAAATTGAGGAAAATCAATTTTGTTGACTTAGTGCTTGACAAAGTGACATTCCATATTTTGGTTAAAGTTGATTTATCCCGTGTGTATTCCCTCCAAGGATCTGTCACAACCTGTGTACAAAGTATCAATAAAGTATCTACAAAGAGAAAACTTTTAGGAAATAAAAGTAATTTGTCTTTTTTCAACTTAATCATCCAACTTACTCACTAGAGAAAAAACACAAGGTTTGGAAACCTGGTAAATGAGCAGAATGAAAATTATGTGGTTCTCCAGAATCACTGTGGGATAATAAGCAATTATATTTTAAGTTTTTCACTGACCTATATTTTTAGCTAATAGTGTAGCATTATAAAGGTGCCAGAAGAATGGACAGACTGTTCAGACTATCCCAAGAATGAAAGGTCTTTTAATTTCTTTAAAAATTAAAAAAGTCATTTATTTATTTTGTCATTGATTTATTTGGTACAGGATCTCACTACACAGCTTGGACTTGTAGTGATCTTCCTTTCTCAGCTGCCTCAGTGCTGAGATTACAGGTGTGCACCACTTTGCCGTTTGGACCTGCATGGCATGCAGTACTGGGGATTAAATCTGGGTCCTTGAACTTGCCAGACAGGTGCTTAGACTGCTGAGCTATCACCCCAGCCCTAATTTCTCTTTTAAGAGTGGTTTCCCTGCCTGGTATCACGGCACATGTCTGTAATCACACTATGCAGGAGGCTGAGGCATGAGGATCATCAGAGGTCTAAGGCTATAAGTGAGTTCAAGGCCTGAACTACATGGCAAGACCCTATCTCAAAAACTCCCCCAAATGAAAAAAGGGTGGCCTCTTGAATTCTTTTCAATTCTAAGAATTAAAAACATAGATAAACACTACAAATTAAAATGACTTCATTTCCAATAACCTTGTTTTGTTTGTCCTACAGGAGATGAAGATGACCTTTTTGACGACCCGCTGCCAGTACCTTTAAGGCCCAAGCTGCCGTACCAGCTAACTCTGCATCCCGAGGTGGTCTTGTTGACTGCAGTACCACAAAGCCCAACCGAAAAATTAGGGCAAAGCACAGGATGCTATGAAGCGGAAAGTGTGCACAGCTCTCTTTTAGCCAACTTCATAGACTGTGAAGAATCTAACAGTGAAAGTGAAGAAGACTCAGAAATCTCGGCTTCAGTGCAAGATCTGGGCCCTGTAATGCTTCCCCAGCAAACGGCTGATGCAGATGTACCCCAGTGGGAAGTATTCTTCAAAAGAAATGATAATGCCACAGATGAGGGTTTGGAAAATTTTCCTTCCTCCACAGAGACCAGGGGATCTCAGTCACCCAAGCTTTTCAGTGACTCTGATGGAGAATCAACCCATATCTCCTCCCAGAATTCTTCTCAGTCAACACATATCACAGAACAAGGAAGTCAAGGCTGGGATAGCCAGGGGGATACTGTTTTGTTATCATCACAAGATAGAAATGGGGATAATGGCTTTTTGAACAAAGGTATCCACAGACCAAAAGTCAAGGACAGTGTCCCTGCCTCTCAGATGGAACAAAATGTACTTAACCCAAAGGATACTCCCAGCGATGTGAAAAGCAGAGAACAAGACATAACTATAGCTCCTAGTGTTGGGATACACATACCAGAGGAAAAGTTGCCAAATCATAGCACATACACAGATTCACAGAGCTCCTCTGATTTTGAAATTCCCTCAACTCCAGAAGCTGAGCTACCTAAACAAGAGCATTTACAATATTTATATGAAAGGCTGGCAACAGGTGAGAGTATAGTAGTTGAAAAAAGAAAAAGCTCATTCTTGGATATTTAAGAATTAAAACACCCTGTCCTAGAGCCACCATGAAAAAACTTTTATAGGAAATTAAGTCTATTTCAGAAGGTCAGGTACAGTGGAATAAAAAGCCTTCAAATTAGCTAGGCACAGTCACACACACCTGTAACACAACACTGAGACAAGCTGAGGGTAAGAAGGTTGAAAGTCCTAGTCCTGCTTGGGTAGCTTAATGAGATCCTGTCTCAAAAAGGGCAGGATACAGCTCAGTGCAAAGGAGATGAATTCAATATTCAGGACTAAAAATCCTCAAAACTAAAAGCAAGCAATAGAGGTAAATGGAAAACAGCACACGGATAGCAGAGCTAAATCTAAATAAGTGTAAATGGCCTAAGCACACACCAAGGGAAAGGCTACTCAGGGTTAAAAAAACGCTACATGCTGTCCACAAGAATTTGAACTCAAATACTATCTACAGGTAAAAGGATAGGGACAATATTTAAGCAGAAACTAGAAGAAAGCTGGAGTTGCTATAAACATCAGACCATTTCCTAATGATAAAAGGTTCAGTTCATTGAGAAGACATAATCCTAGATGTCTGCATTTAAAGCTTCAAAATATACAATGCAAAAACAAATACATAATTTTAAAGGCTTTAACACCCTTTTCTCAGTAAAAGAACTAGTATACAGAAAACCATTTAACATAGAACTGAACACAACCTAACTGTGACTGATAAAGGATACACCACCTGTCAAGCAGAATATATCTCAACTGTGTGAGCATCTACAGACATTCTATCCTGGGTCATACAAACACAACAGAATAAATTTGGACCTACTGCAATAAACTGATAGCTTTAGGGAAAAATAGCACCACATCCCAAAAGCTGTTGTATCACTTAAGAACCATGGTATGAATACAATGATAAAGTACATAAGAATTTTTTTGGTCAAGGTATAGTGTGCAGTGTATTCTGTGAGTCAACATCTTTATAAAGTTCAAAAATGACTATGAGGATTTTAGATTTCATAAATATGTAAGTACTTTGGTATGCTGACATTTTATATGAAAAAAGCAAAAGCATCACTTAAGGTTTTATGGAGTCTTAGAAGTTGGAATCCACAATTTGCAAGTTAAAACAGTGATATACACCATCACCATGACATACAGTAATTAGACCAAAAAATACTGGACTCTTAATAGACCAGGGTAACAAATCATAGTACATGGTTAGTAATACATACATTTGTGTACATTAATACTTAAGACTTCGCTTTATTGTTTTATTTTGGAGGCAGTGTCTTGCTGAGGCTGACCTTGAACTCTTGGCGATCCTCCTGCCTCAGCCTCCAAGTACTGGGATTATAGGTATGCGCTATCACACCTGGCAACACTTAAGTTTTCAAAGTATACCTTATGGCCCAAGGTAGGTATTCTGAAAATGCTTAGAAGCCTTCTGATGAATGCACTCCAAGCATTGTATAATTATACCATCATTTTCACTGTTCATATGCGGACCGGGTACAATTCTGGGTAAATGATTTCAAGAGCAAAGAACAGAACACAAGAATGTACTCAACATTCTTGTACTGGTTATCAAATTTTAATGCAGAGGTTTAGAGCAGAGTAATAACTGATTTTTTCCCTACATATCTGTTATCACTTTAACCTTTGCAATCCTCCTTTGAGGTAGACGGGACACTAAGGCACACAGATCAGTTCATATAACTAGAAAGAGGCAAGTCCGGGATTCAGACACAAGAACTTGACTTCAAAGTCTATGTTCCTTAGCACAATGCTGGAATGCCACTGAAAAATAGCATAAAAATGAGCAGCATTAATTGTAGTGGTGATTTGATTTTACTTCAACAAAAGTGAACAAGTGTTTCAAAATGCCAAGATACATAATAAACCCAGTGGGTAGCCAGGTTTGCCTTAAGAGTATCAAAATGTAAATGTTTAAGTAAAACTTGATTTTTACAAATCTCCCTGAAGTTGAAGATGAAACACTTTATAAAAAATAGGTACAGTTTGTAGCTTAGCATAGCTGGATAATCTTGGGTAAGTTAATGTTTCCTAACCAACCTAAGCCTACTCTATAGATAGAACACAGGCTTAGAGGTTCATCACAAGTACACAAGTACACATAAAGGATATGAGCCATGCTCAATAAACAGGAGCTTTGAATTCTAAAATTCCTTTCCATTTCCAGACAGACTCTATTATGGTACATTTCAGTGCCTGGTGAATAATAATGTTGAAAAAATTTCAGTACTGGAGCT
>PVKN010014756.1:0-18930 GCA_004027915.1 Capromys pilorides
AAAAAAAAAAAAAAGTTAAAACAGCTTGGTTAAGGTGACACGGCCAACACAGGTTGAGCTGGAACTCTGATCTGTGATGTCAAAGCCCACTCTGTGATACCAGGCTCTGCTCCAGAGCTGGGGGACAGCCACAATAACAGAAGAAGCATGCCAGGACCCTCTGGACTCAGACCCCTTCATACCTCCTGTCAGTTCCATGGTGAGCTTTTCATTTTCAATCATTTTCTTCTTTTCTTCTAGCTCAGCAATCAGGTTCTCCTTTAGTTCAACCTTCTTGTCTTCAAATTCTTTCACTGCTGCCTTCTTTTCTTTAATGTAATTTCTTTCCACTTGTTCAGTCTGAGCAGAAGAAACACAGGATCGGGTGTACAGCCCAGGCAGCCAGAACTGCACTCAAAGTCCATCTCTGTCTCAAAAGCAGAGAAGGTATCTTTACTAGAAACAGAAACACAGCTTTGCTCACACACACTCGAGGTGAGCAGGTGTCTGGGCACAGGGTTCCCACTGAAGCCGCCATGTTTGCCACTCAGCTACCTCCTCCCCAGTGTCTTAAATCTGATGGCTTTAACAGAACACAAATCTCTCAAAGATGGTAAAGAGTCCCTTTTAAGGAAATGATTTCAAGAGAAAAATAGCACATTCCAGGTAAAGTATCTACATGCAAAAGTACAGGACACTGAGGCCAGACAACACAGGTTATAACTTTTGATACTTACAATTAAGATGAAAAACTATAGTAGATCACATTAGGTACCTGAAGCCTCAAGGATTCAACACTGACACTGAACTGAAACAAAAAGTTATTTTAAATCTGGCCAGTGTACTAAGTTACGATGCCCAATGTGGGCTGTGGATATCCTTCAGGCTGACACTAAATGCACTGAACTGACTTCAGTACTTAATGTGGTTTCCAGTAACATGGCTTTAATAAACTATGACCTTCTCAAAAAGTACCCCACAAACACATGCCATGCCAGGAGCAGTACTGTGTTTAAGACTCTGGTCCTAATCTGTGCACCACAGAACTGAGACTGACACAGAAGCAGCAAATGTCTGTGGAATGAAAAGAAACACTCAAAACCTCTCTTTCCAGCCAGGCGTGGTGGTACATGCCTATAATCCCAGCACTGGGGAGGCTGAGGTAGGAGGATCAATGTGAGTTCAAGACCAGCCTGGGCTACAAAAGGAAGCTCAAAGGTCCAGAGAGATCCAGGTATAAAATGGACCTGCCAAGCCAATTCAGAAATTAGACTACTTTGAGGACCACTATTAAATTATTAAGCTGCCGTATTTCCAAATGGCTGTAGTCAAAAGAAAGCAGGGTGAACATTATAAACAGAAGTTGTTCAACAAAAAAACGAACACAGCAGCAGTGGCAAGCCCAAGGCACTCACACAAGAGTGAGCTGTTTGAATCACTGAAAGCTCTAAAAGGTTCACCACCTCTGGAACAGATGGACCGTGCACACCGAGGACAAAATGGTGACAAAAGCTTCCAAACTGCTTTGTCACAGAAGGAAATGCCGCCAGATCCAGAAAGCAAGATTCTAGTACGGAGAGCCTGCAAACCCAGGTCTGTGGTACTTACTTCCAGCTGGAGGAAGAGTTCTGAAAAAGACAAAAAATACATTAGATTCACTAGGCGTGTCACCTTTCTAGACAAGGGGTTAGCATTCACTTAGAAGCTGTAATTGCTTTCTGAAAGCACATTACATAAGCAAGTCTTTTCATCAGTAAAGTACTGATATACATAAAAGGTAAAGACGCAAGAAGTACTTGTGCCTAGTTAAATTTTGCCCTGAACAGAATCAGAACTGGCAGTTTTGCGTGGGGGCAGAAAAAAACAAGCAGCAAAGCCAAACTACCTTGGCAAAACAAGTCAACCCTTCTTTCACTTAGTCCTCACTCCCCAGCAGCTGCACAGACCACGGGACAGGTCAGGAAGACACACGGCAACTCCTAAAGTGAATCTGCCTTGATGTTTTGAAAGTAGTGTGGAGGATCCCATGTGATAAGGACAGATGCTCCCAGGGAATCCAGGACAGAGGTTCTGGGGTTTCCTTGCAGTCTACTCACAGGTACCAAGCTCCACTCACACTGAAGCTCCTGCCAACCACACACTCAGGTGTCTCTGTTGCACTCCATGCTCCTGGTCTGAGGTAGCATGGTCTTTCTGGACAGCATCTCCCTTATCAAGCTCCTCTCACATATCCTAAAGTACCTTCCCAGAAATATTTAACACCTAGACAAGGAGCAAGTGTTTTCCAGAAGCCCCCTTACTTTACATTGTAAGCCCCTCTACATATCCAATAAATCAAGCCAAACAGATCTGTGACCTCTAATCTTTTCTGAGCAATGGCTGGCCTATTGCATTTGGTCTGCAAAGACTACCAGAGTCAGTAACTACGGGAACACACTACAGTTTACTGTGGCCTTTTTGCAAACCTGACAAACCCTACGGACTCATTCCCCAGAAACAAGCATATTTACATATTCTTATGGATCTTTTGGAATTCTAAGAACCCTGCCCAGATGTCAATGAATAGGTTGTTGTATGAGAAAAATTAACTGAAGAAAGGGGACAAGCCACTCCTCATTTTCTAGCCTGGGGATTTCTGGTCCTGGGAATCATGCAGCAGAGGAGTCTAAGTATACCCAGCCCAATACGCTCACTCCTGTGCCTGCTGCAGACCATACCATGCGACAACAAGTATATACTATTTGAGAAATCACACCTGAATCAACAAAACGACCATAAGCACTTAGAGCTGGCAGCTGTTTCAGTTAAAGTAGGCAGGCACCAGACAACCAAAGCAGGTGGATTATCTCTGCACAGAATGGGCTTTTTAAAGCTGAAGTTATGACTGATTTAGGAGTTCCTCATTTTCACCTGCAGAGAAGAACTGTTTATGAAACAACACAAAAGCACAGGACCAAGTGTCTGTGAAAAGAATTAAGAAAAAGAATTCAACACTCGTCCTGCTGCTCTAGTGTAAGTAAAGATGGTACACAATGACTTTCTTTCATAATTTACATCTTAAGCTGACTCCTTGAAGAATTAATAAGCTTCTCTACAGATGGGGAAACTGAGGCTCCTCAAATAAATATCCTGATTAAAGAGACAGACCCAAAGAGATGGAGGTAGAATCTGAATCTTAAGCCAGGTCCTTCCACAGTACCATCTTCCTGACTTTATGGAGGGGAACTGCAGGGAAAGGGATGATGTGATCCCCAAGGCAGTATCACGAAGCTCAGAGGATAGTGAGGGTAGCACCAGGGACATCAGGTGTGGACGGGCAGAAGCTAACGGCTGCAGCGCAACTGTCCCAGTGCCACACGTTTCTCAGCTCTTTTTCTGTTGGTGCACACTGGACACGCTGGGCTCCCCCAGTGCAGAGGACAAAAGCTTCCGAGGGCAGACAGCTATAGCTGCTGCATCACAAGTCACAGGGAGAGCAACATGGGGAGTGGCACCCAGATCTTATTTTAAAATCCAACATTATTTCTACCATGACAACAAAAAGCAAAGGTACCCAGCTGGCATGCAAAATGCTGGCTAACAGTGAGCTTTAAAATTTAACAGTTTCCTGTAAGCTCAGGAATGTGTTTACAAACTTTAGTTGTCATATCTCCCTTTCTGCATGAGTCTTCATTAAACTCCCAATGTGCCTTCACTTTAGACACTTGGGTATCTTTTGACAATGAACACGTGTTTCCTAAAGTCAAGGACAATGTGTTCATGACTTTAAATCACTCACAGTGCTTACACGAAACAGATGTCCAACAAATATGCTGAATAAGAACAGTTAGTAGGTGTAACTAGATAAAAAGATGCTCCTTTATTTCTCTCAAAGCTTATTATACAGCCCTTGGGGGAAATAAGAGAACACCCCCTCCCTGGAGCATGGATTTCCTGAAGAAACAAACTTAAATTGAGTATGAAACAATCTAGAATCCTCTTCCACCATCAGCACCTCTCACTGGCCACAGAGCCAGCAATGCGGATGCGAGCACTAATGAGCAAGACAATTCTTGAGGCACCAGAAACAACTTGAGGACAAGCAGCCACCACTAACACCACTAGCTGCAGGGACAAAGATGAGCCAATTTCTGAACTGCACCTTTAGAATCTCTCTTCCCCGAAACCTTCCCCTCAACAAAGTATCTGTGATATGTTTTGAGAAATGGCTCGTAGAGGCACATTACATGGGTGATAGGGTGGAACATTTGAAGATAGTTTATTTCCCCATCAAGGAGCCTCACCTGCGTTTCGGATCCTCTCTTTGTACTGCTGATCCAGCTTTTTCATTCTCTTCTGATATTCCTGTAATGTACCTGATTTTGAGGGTTTAAAAACCAGGAAGTTATTTTAAAGATTGACCTGCTCTCCACTTTACTTTCCAAAGTTATTTTCATTTGACAGTGACTGTATTATTAGCACCAGAATAACACAAACTCACGAAGGCCACATGTGCTCAGTTAACTGGGTTTGGGTTATAAGCCAGTGCACAGAGCAGGTCTCACTGAAGCCCATGTGGCGCCCAGCCTACCTCAGCATATCAAATCACACCCCAGGTAAATGCAATGACTGCTACAACTGGGCCTCCCCTTCCTGAAAAAAATCATTCTGCAGTAAGGTCCAGGTCAAAGCTGTTGGCACAACTTTCAGCACTGGTGGAAACATCTTCTATTTGCACTATCCAGTGTGGTAGCCCCCAGCAAGGGGTTGGAGCTTAGTACATAAATACAGCTACTGCAACTCAAGAACCAAGTTACTAATTATATTTACTTAAACACAAACAGCCACATGTGGTAGTGACAGTACCAGACAGCTCAGGCACAGATTCTGAAAGCTCCTTCCATAGCTCTTCCCCGAAGGGTTCCAGCTTGTGTGGTAGTGCATGTTCATAGAGCTTGCCCACAGGCCAGCCTGAGAGAGCAGATCACCCACTAGCAACCAAAGTACCTACCAGAAGAACAGTTTCACTGACCGGGCTCTACAACACAGACCTAAAGAGCTAACAGCAGCAGTGAGCGTTCCCTGGGTTCGCATGCTGTGCCCAACACTGCACTAGATGGTCTATTTGCTTCCATGCTGCACATTAAAAACCAATTTGGTAAGAGACAGTGATATGCTCAGGTCACCCACAAGAAAGTGAAAACAATTTTCCCCTCCATCATGGTACCTAGGGACCCAGGCTCCTAAAACTCTATGCTGCACTGCTCTTACAGACCAGTAACACTTGATAAAAAATCATCCACTTATAATCTGCCACACACAGAATAGAAAACACTGGATAATACATAGTACATTAGCATGTTTTAGAAAGAAAAACAAGCCAGATGTGGTGGCTCAGCATAACCTTAGATTTGTAGGAGGCTGAGGCAGGAGAATCCCAAATTTAAGGCCAGCATGAGCAATGTTGGGACTTAGCAAGATGCAATCTCAAAAGAAACGAAGGGGCTGGGGATGTAGCTTAGCAGTGTAGCACCTGCCTATGAAGTATAAGGCCCTGAGTTTGATTCCTGACACCCTCCACCAAAACAAATTAAAAAAACAAGCAGGAGATGTAGCTCAGCACAAGACCCTCAGTTTGGTCCCCAGTGTGTGTGTGTGTGTGTGTGTGTGTGTGTGTGTGTGTGTGTCTCTCTCTCTCTCTCTCTCTCATATACACACTCAAACAAATAAAGTAAGGACTTTCTTTTTGGTAATAGCATCCCTCCTAAAAATACCTCACTTTGGAAAGCCTCAAACAGAATTTCACTTAATGAACTTGCTACATACTGAAAATAAACTTAAAAATAGGAATTTGAAAATTACCACTTTATTGACCAAAGACAACAGAATATGTACTGGATAAAATCAGCTACACTAAACATTCAGTTGTTCCCACAGAAAAGTACAATGCATAGCTTCATGAGTGTTAACATTAAGAAATATTTAGAGGGCCAGGGAGATAGCTAGTAGTATAAGCATCTGCCTGGCAAGGGCAAGGTCTCAAGTTTGATCCCCCATACAGAAAAAAAGAAATTTTTAGAAATGAAAGAATCAATCACACACCAACCTTCCTGCAGTTGTTGTAGCTGCCTCTTGAGAGAAGCCAGTTTGTCCTGATACATCCTATAAAAGAAAAGCCACACTGAAAGATGAACATGTCAGTCCTCAACTCTAAAATACCCTCTTCACGGGAATTACTTGGTTTGCTATGGGAACATCATCAGTGTTCTTCAAGGAAGAGAGATTCACAATGTATTGGCTAAACAAGGTTAGAAAGGAACAAGTAACCAGGTGCAGTGGTGCAGGCCTGCAAGCCCAAGCTACTTGGGAGGCCGAGACAGGAGAATCACTTGAGCCTACCAGTGTGAGATCAATCAGCACAGTGAAATCCCATCTCAAAAAAAAAGAAAAAGAAAAAGAAAGACAAGGGCTGCATATTCTTGAAATATATCCCAATTTCCTAGATTCTTCTATGTAACCCCACCTTTAGCAAATTAGTCTATAATATACAAATATGAAGACAGCAAATTTTAATAAACATCAATAACAATAAACGGTTAAGCAAAACATATAAAGAAAAATTCAAAATGTGATGCCACCTTCTTCTGGTCTTAACAGCATAAGTAACACTGATCGCAACTCTTATTTCACCTCAATTAGACTATAAATTCTAAGGGAGTAAGATCATGCCCTTAGCATGTCTGTCCATACAAACAGCACAACTGAATAAGCACTGAGTCAATAAATCTTCATGTCACTTTCAGGATGAGAAAAACAGCAGCAATTCAGAAACAAAAATTAAAATGGAACATGCATTTGCAGCCCCAGCTAGATACACACACACAGAACAAACAAGGTAAAAGACCCGGCACATGATTGTATTAGTACGTGCTAGCAGTCCCTGCTTACATCCATCTAGCAGGGCAAAGACGCTCATTACATCACAATGTGAGTTTCAGTTTTATTCCCCTTCTCTTTTCCCACCCCCTTTCTTGCCTTTAGATACCCTTTCCATCTGCATGAAATCTCTCTCTCTCTATTTCCCCCTTTTTTTAAACTATTGATACCTTGGGTTTCTCATGTAAGAGAAATTCATGCCATACTTAAGCTTGTCTGATCTATTTCACTTAACATTATGGCCTCAAGGTGCAGCCACTCTCCTGCAGATGACTCAAATTTATCCTTATGACAGACAATTACTGCATTAAACATACTCATTTTGTTTATCTATTCATCTTCCGATGGATTACAAATTAGCAGCAACTACACAGCGAATGGCAAGTCCATTGAAATGGTGCATGTACTCTAAGCAGATCACATTCCCACAATATTTTGGGTTTTATCTGAAAATGGCCACAATTTCTCAGTGCCGAAACAGCCTGTGATCTCAGCACCCTGGGAAGCTGAGGCAGGAGGAACACAAGTTCAAGCCCAGCTTGGACAACTTAGGAAAACCTTGTCTCAAAAACACAAAAAAAAAAGGAAGACTGGTGAGATGGCTCAGCAGATCAAAGGGCCTGCTTAGGCAGAGCACAGCATATGCCATGCCAACAACAGCCCCTGGGGCGCGATGTGACAGCGTGGTGGTGCATGCCTAAAATCCCAGCATTTGGGAGGCTGAAAATAGAATCACTACGAGTCTAACCTACATAGTGAGACCCTGTGCTACATTAAAAAAAAAAAAGAAAAGAAAAAAGAAAAAAATTTAAAATGCTTGAGATGTAGCTCAGTGTGAACACTCTGGGTTCAGTCTCTGGTACCAAAAAGAAAGCAGGATTTGCAACCTGAAAGAACACTGTCCAGTGTGTGCTAAGTCTAAGAGTCTTCTAATTGCTCCAATATGGCTGACACACACAACTGCAGCTGGGGGAAGGTTTCTAGCCAATTCCTGGTACTGTGTCTTCGAAAGGGAGACATCACCATGGAGGGCTGGCCAAATAGCTTAGCGGATTAAAGCGTCTGCAAGCAGGCGCAGGGGCCTGGGTTCCATCCCCTGGCCTGCTCTGCAGGCCCCACCCCAGGGCATGCTGAGATGCAAGCACCTGTAATCCCAGCTCTGTAAACAGGCGGATCACTACAGGTGGGATCTAGTAGTAAGACCCTGAACACCCTGTAAACCTTCCCTAAAATACAAAAAGAAAAAGACAATGGAAGAAAGACATAAAACAAACTTCTCAGACTCACTGGGGTCATGTGTAGGGAAAAGTATGGGTATGTAAGAATATATCTTAAATGGGTCAAGGTGAATCAATAAAACACTTGCAAAGATAAAAATAAAGCACAGTTTCAAGGGCGAAACTAAGAAAAACTCCTGAATTACTGTAAATAATCCTTCATTACTGTAAGTCTCTGGTCTGACTTAACTAAATTACTTCCTTCGGGTTTCAAAGCTTGAAAAGGATGACAGAATCCACAGGATGGCATAAAATTTGTAAACAGGATCTAGAAGGCAGAGAATATGGATCATCTAGTTTAAAAGACTTCAAAAGATCAAATCAAGATCCTCAAAATGCACTCAATAAACACTTACTAAACATGTCTTCTATTATCTTCTACCTGGGTGACTAAAAATGGGGAGAGGGGGAGTACGGTGGCATGTACCTGTGTCTAGACACAGTATTGGGGAGATGGAGGCAAGAAGATAGCTAGGATTCATAACAGCCTGAGCAATACAGAAAGATCAAGGGAAAGTGAGGGAGGGAGGGAGGGAAGGAAAAGAATGGGGCTTTGTTTCTCTAGCTAGTCTGGCTGTAGCTGTCTAAAGACCTGAAAGTGTGGCCTGCTGGCTCTCCATCCCTGGAGCTCTCTGAGCACTGTGCAGGAAGGAGTTGGGCTCAGGCAGTCATACCTATCTGACACACCAACTGCTTCAAAGCACCATTTATCCTCTCCTGTACTGGTTTTCACTTTCTAAAATAAAAACCTAGTAAAAGGTTTTCCCTATGGCCTTCAGTTTGTGATCTTTCTCACCAAAGTTCTTCCTAGCCTCAACTCAAGAGGCCCAAAAACTGATTAGATGAGACTAACTTAAAGAGGAGTAATGAGTGAGCTGGCCAGGAGAGAAGATGCCAGCCTGGGCAACTTAGCAAGACCTTGTCTCAAAAACAGAACAAAAAGTCAGAAGGGCAGGGACCCAATAGCTCAGCGCTCCCTTGGATCAATTCCCCAGTATCACAAATAAAGAAAGGTAGTACAGGATAAGGTTTGCACACACAGACCCTGCAGGCATTACGATCAAAACACAGTCATGGTACACACGGTCACTATGAAGATTTTCTTGTCAATTCTACATACTAAAAAATAAACACAAAAATATACTCACTGTTCCTTCATTTCTACATAATCTTCATCATGCTTTGCCAGGTCAGTTTCACTAGCATCCTCAGTGTCTGAGTAAAATTAGGGAAGAAGGGGTAATTAAAATCGTAATTCCCAGACTTGGTATCACCTTACACGGGGTAAGTGCTTGATAAACTTCCGTAAAGTGAATTTCTATTCAATGCAGACCTACATGAAAGTACCAGTGGAAAAATATTAAATACAGTTAATGCAGAATAAAAACAGTTTAGCCATGGAGGACACAGCTGTGGGTACCAAGACTGATCAGAGCAGACAGTCAAGCCAACTCACTGATACAAGTGGCTCTGATATACAGAATAAAAAAGGAGACTCTCCAGTGACAGATAAATTCTAACGGCTGAAAATTTTTCAAAGCTACAACTAAAAGCAAGTGAAAGGCACAATGGTCAAACAGTCTTTCAGATCATTTGAAACACTTTTCTCACACACAGTAAATGGCTGAAGTGTATTAGTTACAACAGTCCTTCCACAGAACACTACTTGCAGACAAAAAAATCGATTTTGCTTTCACCACTCCTCCTCGTGGCCCTCAAAGGCAATGCAAGTGTCTTGGCTTGCAACGTAGTTAAGCCAAATGTAGTTAGCATCAACTTTGTGCCCCACATAGACAGCTGCTTTCTGAAAAGCTACTGCAGATGCAGCTCTCCACAAATCCTCCTCCCGCCCGCGAAGGAAGACAATGCCACCGAGGTCCTGCCACGTGCTAGTGAACCACATCTCTTAGAACCTGGGAGGCTAAGATAAATAAAACATGAATCACCTCAGAGCGCTGGTCTAGCTGCTGTGTTCTGGCCCTACTCTGTGCTAAATCACTCCACCCGGATAAATGGTGTCCACTGTATCCTTTCTTCCTCTTCTGCCCTTTCGTATTTTACCTTCCTTGTCCTCCAACTAGCTCCTTCCCCAATCCCTCCAAAATGTTCCTCACACTTACCAAAGAGTAAAACGCAAGGCTCCCGAGTTTCAAAAACAAGAATCTGAAGCCGGGCGTGGTGGCGCACGCCTGTAATCTCAGCACTTGGGAGGCTGAGGCAGGAGGATCAGTGTGACCAGCCTGGGCAACAAAAGTGAGCTCAAGGCCAGCCTGAACTGCAAAGCAAGACCCTGTCTCAAAATGACAAAAAAAAAAAAAAAAAAAAAAAAAAAAAAAAAAAAAAAAAAAAAAACAAAACAAGAATCTGAGAGGCAATACTGACAACCTAAAGAGCGCAGGAGTAAAAACAGTTTCTAGGCATCGTGAATCGAATCCCTACTTCGTCTGTGCCAGTTTCCCCAGTGAGGAAAACGCGGCGCACCAAGCCAAAAGCTTGACGTACAGTTCATTCAATCCTCAACTTATTCCAAGAAGTAGGCGCGGCTAGAGCTCTACCGCAGCTGAGTGAACCGAGGCTGGAAGGCTTACCGTCAAAGTGACGGAGCCAAACATCTAGCTGCTCCTTTTCCCCACCCGGTTCTCTTCTCAGTCATACTCTGCCCCACGCAAAGCAGAGCTGAATTACGCATTTCAGAGAAACAGATGGGGAAGCCAGAAAGCCAAACTGGTCTTCTCTCTGATCTTCTCAGTAAGAAGAAAAAAAAAAGTCACAACAGGGGTGCTACTCAACGACTTTCCCATTCCTGCTCAAGGAGACCCCAAGCTTCACCCGCAGACGGCCGGGGACGCGACCAAGTCCTGGAGACCTCCAGCTGACAGCGATCGCCCCTCGCTGTCCCCACACCGCCGCGGACGCGCACCCCAGAGCTGTTGCCCCGTCCGGCCTCGGCTGAGGGGAGCCTTGCTCCTCCATGCCACCCCGAGGTCGCACCGCCCCCTCTGGCGCGGCCCCACCCCCTCCCCAGGTTGCCTCTCCCGCCGGGGCAGCCTTGCAAGCCCGAGGCCTCACCCTCGTCCGACTCTCGGCCTCGACAGCTGCGCTCGTCGTCCTCGGCGCTCTCCAGCTCCTCGTCCTCCTCAGGGTAGTATTCCGGTGCCGGCGGCGCTCCAGCCGGGGCCGGAGCTGGAGCCAGCAGCCCCGCAGCACTCATGTCGCCTCCCAGCGCAGCTGACTCTGTCCCCAGAAAAGCGCAGCCACACGCGCTGGAGACCTGAACTCCTAGCGGCGCCCGAGGAAGCCCCGCCACTCCAGGAGCCGGAGCCACGGCGACCCCTTTCCTGGCCGCACCGAGCTCCGCCCCCCGCGCCCGCGCTCGGCAACGGGGGCCTCACGGAGAGAGCGACTTCCGGGTCGCGAGATGTCCGTCGACTGCCTAACTAAGCCATCCTTCAAAGATAGAGAAAACGCCAGGCTCTCCTTTCTCTAGGTCCCCAAACCCTTCATCAGCGTCTTACTACCTTCAGTGGGCAGGGGTGAGAAGGAGCTGGGGGAGGGGAACGGGTTCTCTGGAGTTAGGCATATCTTTGGACAGCCCAGACCGTGGTCAGGACCCCGAACCTCAGAGGACAGTTCCGAAACCACCGCCAGGCGGCGCCCAGGGCCAAAACTAAAGCAAGGGTCTGTCGCGACCTGAGGGGCGGGGCTGGTTGGGGGAATTGTCGGCGTCCTTGGCAGGTGGGACTGATCTCTAAGCAAATGGATGACTTGTACGGGTCAGTTTAATAGGTCAGGAAACCCAGACGGCCAGAGTGTGCGTGAAGATGCACGAAAAGAGGAATCTTGGCTCCTCCCCGACTAATTGGACCTTTGTTAACGTCTAGAGCGTTAGGCTACTGATGCACCATCTTAAGGTCAGCAAAACCATACTTCCCACTACTTGGGAGTCCTTTCTGTTGTGAGGGTTTACTGGACAAGGTGAGGTCAGGATTTTATAGATGTCAAACGACCTGCCATTTGCCTTTTTAAAAAACGGTACCGTATAGTCTACACAGTTTAGACTTCCAGACCAAGGGCTTCGACCGAACAACTGCCCCATATTTTTTTTTTTTTTTTGAATTTTAATTTTTAACAATTTTGCTTAAGCCGGGCGTGGTGGCACACCACTGTAATTCCAGCATTTGGGAGGCTGAGACAGGAGGATTGGTGCGAGTTCGAGACCAGCCTGGGCTACAAAAGTGAATTCAAGGCCAGCTTGAACTGCATAGCAAGACCCTGTCTCAAAAAAGACAAAAAAATAAAAAAATAAAATAAAAAAAGAATAAAAATAAATTGCTTAATCCAAAAGCTTGCTGTCAGCAAATGAAACATTTGCCTATAGTAAGAAATTTGGCTGAAACTCAAAAACACAAGAAAACTGAGTATCTCCACAAATTTGTGAAACCCTTTCTTTTTTTTTTTTTAATTTTTATTTATTTATTTGTTTCTTTGCTTGTGTGTTTGTTTCTTTCTTTCTTTTTTTCGTGGCTGGCTCAGCCTGCCCTGGTGGTGGGGCTGGTGCAGCATGTGGTGCCGGGGATCGAACTGCAGTCCCTGCAGTTGCCTGAGCTTTCCTAAGCAGGTGCTTTAGATCACTGAACCATCTCGCCGGCTCTGAAACCCTTTCAATACAAGAGAATCACAGTGTTGTAAACTTTGCTTAACAAATTTAGGGTGTCATTTTCTCTGAGAACAGTGCTGTTGTATGTAGCAAAAAAATAATAATAATAAATAAGGAAAGGGGCCCAGAAGTTTAATGACTTGTGCAAAATAATCTGACTCGGTACTACACTGGACTGGGGAAGGCAAGGTGAAAAAAAAAAAACCAAACATCAAATTTATCTTGAAATTGGACCCCAAGGAGTCTTCTAAAAATGAAAAAACCTTATTCTCCTCCAACTTGTTCTGACGTTTGCTATCTTGTTTTAATTAAAATATTGGCTCTTCCTAAGAGAAATTTCCTCCCAACAAAAATACAAGAATTTGCAAAAGGAATGTTACAATGTCTTAGCAGGAGTTCAGAGATCTTCTGAAGTTTCTTCTAAATAAAAACTCTCAGGGCTCACTGTACATCTGTCATCTATGTTTTAAGATTTCAAAACTGTCTTCTATCCAAAAGATTAAATCATTTTCTATTTTTGTGCAGTTGAGTCACATCAAAATAATTTGTAATTAACTGCATTGAGCAACTTAAGTTTATTAGTAGCAATATTCATATAGCAGAAAAAGAACCGATAACATTTTAAACATCAAAGTTCATTAATCCAAAAAAGTTTATTTCATTGCTAAGTAGCTTCAAGACACTTGGGTTTTGTCTTGCTTATGTTTCACTTTTTATCGTAAACAGCAGCTCTTAATGGTCATGCAGGGCTGGTGAGACAGCTCAGCGGACTAAGCACTTACTTAGTCAAGCACAGAGACCAGGGTTCAATCCCCTGCACATGCTGCACCAGCCCAGCCCCTGGTCATCCTAAGCCAGCCACTGAGAAGTGCATGGTGATGCAGGTCCATAATCCTAGCACTGGGAGGGCTGAAAACAGGAGGATCACTATGAATCTGAGCTGTGTAGTGAGAACTTATACCAAAATACGTTTTAAAAGACTTAATGGTCATGCATTGTTTATGTGTAGTAGAGATAGAAATTAATTTCTCACTTAAATAGTGAAAATTTACCCTATCTTTTGTATCCAGAGGACAGGATGACCCTTTAGCTAGTGAATGGAGAAACCTGCTTTTAAAAAAATTCTCTCATGGCTTTACTCTTACTCATCTTAACAGTTATTTCATAAGTTTGGAACAGCCTCTTCCAGTTTGTAAAATCAGGCTCCCTCAAAACTGTTACCAGGGCGGGTGAGATGGCTCAGTGCTCTAAAGCGCTAAGCTTAGGCAATTGCAGGGACCACGGTTCCATCTGCGGCACCACATGCTGCACCAGCTCCACCCCAAGGGCAGGCTGAGCTGGCCATTAAAAAAGAACTTCACCAGCTTTCTCTACCTCTCATCCCCAAACAGTACTCAGCCATACAGCTACTGAGATAGCTCCTTCAGAAATGAACTTATACTGCAGTCCTGGCCACCCAGGATTGTTTGTTTGTTTTGCAGAAGTAGGGATTGAACTCAGGACCTTGCACTTGTGCCCTTGCCAGGCAGGCACTCCTGCCCCGAGCTATCTCCTCGGCCCCACCCAGGACTATTTTAACGACTTTTTGCACTTAAAATGTTGGAGCATCTTAATTGGAATGGGGTACACTTATTTTAATTTATTGATTTATGGCTACAATTTTTAAATAGGAAAGGTGTACATTGTTTAGAACACAAGTTTCATCCGCAAGAGATTTTTAAACTGGGAACAATGTTCATGAAATCAAGTAATTTCTTCAAAAAAATGCTGCACTTTCAAAGTCCATAAACTTAAAAGTTTTGAGGACAGCAAAGCAGTTTTCAGCTTGCATTGTGGATTTCATAACATAGCCAGCTCACAAAAATTCAATAAATGGCCCTCGTAATGCCATGCATTTCATTCCTAGCAGGGACTAGGAACTACCTTTCAGCTGGGGTCAACATGGGCCTCTGGTTATCTGCTCGTGTTTGGGTCAAAGCTCAGTGACCTTTGGCCATTAGTTCACACTGAATCACTGAAACCAGTGGGCCTGGAAGAGCCTATGTTCAGGGTCCTCCCATGAACCCTATTAACGCTAACAGGGGTTCTCGAACCACAGTTCTTGTTTCTGCTGTCACAAACCCACAAGCTGAACGTTTAAGTTTTGTCCTTGGACCTGTTAAGATACGCCTCGTCCGTGCGGAACGTGTAGCTGTAGAAGATGCTACGTATGTAGCTGTAGTAGGTACTACGTAACTTTTCCCCAACACTATTAAACTGACGCAAGTTGAATAATTGAAAAGAAAGGCAACACCCCGGCCAGAGATCCAGGAAATAATTCCAAGGCAAAAGCGAATAAATGTTCTACTAATTTATGGAATTACTAATGTCCAGTGAACGAGTAGCCTCTTCCCTCAAAAGCTCTTGCCTGGGGGGTCTCTGGGAGTCTCCCAAAAAAGTAAAGGCGTGGAAAGGAGTGCCCTGAACTTCGACCCCAGAGCACTATAAACAACGCAGACCGCACCCCTGGCCGGCCCCTAAGTAAGTGAAGTTGCGCGATCTTCCGCATCGGGGAAGCCCCGCCCCCCACATCCCGCCCACTATAAACTCCACCAATCCTTGGGCCCCATCGACCTCTCGGCTTCCCAGAG
The DNA here is from genome assembly GCA_004027915.1 of Capromys pilorides. NCBI lineage: Eukaryota > Metazoa > Chordata > Mammalia > Rodentia > Capromyidae > Capromys > Capromys pilorides. Next base: position 15,459 of record PVKN010014756.1, read on the forward strand.
ACGTCCAATCGAATGCCTATATCCGGCCTCGGCCCAGCGCTCCGCCATCAGGGAAGGTCAGTAGAGAGCCTATTGGAGGAACGGAGATGGGGCGTGGTTAGAGTAGGGGGCGGGCGAACTAGGAGAGTGGGGCGGAGCACGTTCGGCGCAGTCTGGTGCGATTGGCCACCCCTGGCGGGAGCCGCACCTCGGACAGCAGCGGCGGTGGCCGCGGGAGGGTTGGTGTGGTGCGGGACGTGGGGCCCTCCGTGCTGAGTGGAGCGAGACGCGAAGTCCACGGCAGAGGCTGCGCGCAGCCTGACCCGGCATCCAGCGACCCGACCCGAGGCTCCGTCGGGGGACACGCGGCGGGAGCAAGTGTAGGACAGAGGAAGCGGCGGCGCCTGGCCGGGAGGTGGTGACAGCAGGTCCGAGGTAAGAGCCCGGGGCGCTGAGCGCTGACAGCGTGCGCCCCGGCGAGGGAACCCTGGTCGGAGTGAGGTCGCGGAGGAGCCGAGCGAGCGGAGTTCCGGGAGTGGATCTGACAGTGTGCACTGTGTCGAGGAGAGCCGGAGAGGGACTGGGACGGCGGATGAGAGGAGGGCCCCTGAGAGCATGGGACCGCGGAGTGAGAGGACCCGGAGAAGGGCTGAGACTGAGACTGAGACTGAGTCAGAAGGCAGGGGATTTGAGCGGGTCCGGGACGGTGGCTCCAAAGACAGGGAACCCCGCGCAGGGGCTAGGTCAGAAAGTGGGGGAAAAATCTCAGGAAGGCTTAGGAGAGTGGGATGAGAGGAGAGCACCCTGAGAGATACCGAGACAGTGAGATGAGAGGAGAGCACCCCACGAGGGACCAGAATGGCGGGGGAAGGGTAGGGGTCCCCAAGAGAAGCCCGGGCGGCGGGCAAAGGGGAAGGACTCCCTGAGGAGAGCAGGGACAGGGGAGGGGAGGGACCTGGAGAGAGGACCAGGACCGCTCCGAGACAGTGAGCGAGGGGACCTTAGGGGGACCAGGACAGTGCAGTCACGGGGGTGGTGGTCCCCAAGAGAGCAGAGGACGGAGAGATGAGGTTGGGACCCTCAGAGGGCCGATTCTGCTAGTACAGGAAAGGAGACCCTCAAAAGGCCAGGGTAACGAAGGGGACCCTAGAGAGGCTTAAGACTGTGGGAGATCCGAGAGGGGCTAGGAGGGGCCTCCCCCACCCCTACGCAGTGCGGGGCTGGCGGAGGGAGGAGCGAGAGGGGGCGCTCGCTGAGTTGTGGAGCCCCCAGAATTGCTCCCCTAAATTCCCAGACTGCGCGGTCCGGGTTATGGCATCAGGTGAATGGGAAAGGCCAGCGGCACAGAAGAGGGCACCGGGGCGCTGCTCGAAGGCCTGGGAGCCCGCGGTCTTCCAGAGGGTAGAACCGGAGGGTGGGGACTGCGGAGCCGGGATTATGTAAGGAAACTTCTCTGGAGTGGGACGCGGCTGCATAGGGTGCAAGGGCTGGCGGAGCGAACTGGAGAAGTCGAAGGTTGTGCTGCCTTCCAATTCCGTTCTTGGAGTTTGGTGTAGATGCCTTGAAAGTGAGGGATTCCTGACCTTAGACGAAAAGGTTGGGTAAAAGTTGAAGAGAGTTTCTCTTTTTCCAAGCCAAGAAGTTGAAACGAAAGGGATCCTTCCTTCCGGAGACCCACATTTTGGATTAATTAGGATGTTTATTTCATCGTTTTTGGTTTTTTTTTCCCCCTCCTGGACTGCTGGTTTGGGGAGTTTTGATTTGTTTTGTTTGTTTTATTTTAACTCAACCAAGGGTCAAGAACTTGTTCAGATTTGGCAGCACGTCGCTGTCAAACGGTGCAGATTTTAAGAGACTGTACTGGATGCCAGGCGTGGATGCCAGGCGCGGTGACGTAAGCCTGTGATCTCAGCACTGGGGAGGCTGAGACGGGCAGATCGCTGTGAATTTGAGGCCAGCCTGAGATGCATAGTGAGCTTATGGCCAGACTGAATTGCGTAGTACAACCCTGAGAGAGAGAGAGAGAGAGAGAGAGAGAGAAATTGGAGTCACTAAACCACTAGCACTTTCCAATGAGATCTCCAAAGCTCCCAGAACTGAGCTATAGGCATGCTTCCAGGACAAAAGTAGGGGGCAGGGAAACCTATTTACCCCTAAGTTGTATGTCTTGGTAGGAGGTAAGTGTGTGGCTATTAAAATGCTGAAGTAGGTGGGTGGGGGAGGGCAACTGGGAGAGTGACAATTTGAAAGCAACCTCCTAATTTTGACAGATGTGAAAATTAAGCTAATGACCAAGGTATTTATTCATATTACCTAGAATATGTTAATACTGCTCCAAGTACTCTTGATGTATTCTCTCAAATGTATCAAGATGTATTCTGTCAATGTATCTCTCAAAAATACCTAACATGGGTTGATGTGATTGTAAACCAGTTTTATATTTGAATCCTTAGATCTTTTCTCTGTGTGTCTGTTGCTTTTCCTCACTTCTTTTACAAGGTCTTCTTTAGAGGCAAACTCAGAATGTGATGGTTTTAGAAAAATAATGGAGAATGTAATTACTGTATCATTTTAGTTATGAAGTATCACTTTTGTTTCAGTTTAGAATGTGTCCTATTAGCAGTGTTTTGCTTGTGTGTAGTAGTGGGCAGCTTCAACTAATAGAGAGAAAGAAATGGTGCATTGTTTCCCAAAGATGTACTGTTCAGGATTACCTAGTTCTAGCAACTTCTTTAGGTACTGCAGATCTAACCAGGGCCTCCTTCATGCTAGGCACATGCTCCACAGTGGAGCTATGCCCCCAACCCCTAGATCTGCTCCATTAAACCCAAGGCAAAAATCACTGGCCTCATTTTTCACCAGGGTGATAATAAGTAGAGGCCATGCTCTGTCTAGGGACTTTATTTGACTTTACTTGATGTAGAACAATTCTTACATGCTTTCAGAGAATGTATAACTTGCTATGAGTATGAATATTCCATTAATAAAAGTCCTCCCCAATGAAATGGAAGTTATGCAGATGAATGGAACACCAACAGCAAACAGTTAAAACATGAGATACCGTAAGAAGGTTTCTTTTTTTTTTTTGGTCTGTTTTTGAGACAGGGTCTCACTATGCAGTTCAGACTGGCCTTGAGCTTACTTTTTGTAGCCCAGGGTGGTCTATACTCACACCGATCCTCCTGCCTCAGCCTCGCAAGTGCTAGGGTTACAGGAATGCGCCACCACACCTGGCATTGTTAGCTCATTTCTGACTGGAGCAAATGATCATTTTCAAAGACAAAACATGAAACTTATTTCCTTGTAAGAAAAGAAAGAGCTCTGATACTCCCATGGGTGATTACTAAAGCAGTCATTTCCACCACATTACCTTATATTGATCCAAAGATGACAAAGAGAGATTCATTGGAATAGGATTTTTAATAATAGGAAGGGCCTGTAATGGTTTTATTCCAGGGCAGAGGATAGCTAGGAAAGTAAGAATTGTGGGAGA
>PVKN010014757.1:0-18930 GCA_004027915.1 Capromys pilorides
TAGCAGGGGAGGAAAAAAAGAAAAAAAAAGAACACCAACAAAATTTTGTCTTCTCTTTGTACAAAGAGGGAGTAATTGTATACATAGTCCAACGTTCCATCATTGTAGTGGGATACCGGAGAAACTGGCATTGCTGGAGGTTGTTGGTATAAGCCTCTTACAGCTCATCATACTAATCTAGCTTTGCATTCTATGCCTTGTAATTAAGCTTTTCTCCTGGGTGATCAAGGGCAAATCAAGGCCAGACCTGTATAATAGATCATTCATCTTTTGTATCTTCCAGGGTCAAATCCCCCCAGGATTAACTTTGAAACCATAGAAATTGCTTTGTAGAGCTGTTGCCAGTGTCAACCATTGGGACTAGACATGGCCATTGCTTGACCAGTTTGCTCTCTGTGAAAGCCTGAGAGAATGTCCTCTCTCTAGGTGACTCTCCTTAGGCACACTATATTTCGTTTATCCTTTTCCTCTGAGATCCCTTAATCTCCTTGAACAGAAAATTTGGGAAACTTTTGAGTTATAGGATGTTACAGCACAGGTTCTCTTATGTCCTGAGTCCTCACTGACCTTGAAGGGCTAGGGCCAAAATGGTTATCCTCGTAGCCCTTCTTTTTCTCCAATTTTTGGTCTGTTAACTTACATTCTCAACCCTCCAGCAGAGAAGCTTCATGATACTATTACTCTATAACATAGGTAATTGAACTTATCATCACTGTCTTTCAGAGTATCAAAAAACTTAGACTTATCTTGTAATTGGTATTTTCTGCCAATCATTGATATTCTAATAAATCTCTTTAGGATTTGATAAAAGCTTTTACACAATTTTACACAGACATTTATATATGCTGTGTTTCTGTACCATAATTAAACATGATTTTGGTGTTTCTTTTCCTCACTGAATTTGACAACTAGGAAAGGCCTATTTATCACTGATCATGATCGGTACCTATCTTGTTCCTAGTGTTATCACCTTTTAAGTTAGTAGACTGAAGTAAATGACATGGAGTTATTATTCCTCTTGATTCATACTTACCCAGCAGGAAAACCACAAGCCCATTTATGTCCCCCTAAAGGCTATAAAAGACGAAAAGTTTGCCTGAGACTTCTTTGTTTCTAAATGAATACCTAGGAGAGAGGTAAATTTACTCAGCTTCTTGCATTGCTTGGCAATATCTTGAGTAAATTGTGAAACATCACTAGGTTGTCCCTGAACATCTGAAGTTTCTGGGTTCTCATTATCACAACACCAGCCAGTGGCCATAGCAGGGCTGACAGCATGCTAGGCACTTCAAAGGTTTTACCTCCTTTAGTGCTCCCCAGACCTCTCAGCTAGTTCTCCACTTTACAGGGTTGTCCAGTGTCTTAATGAGAAAGTGCTATGCTGTTGCTTACCAGCTGCAAGGGAAATTTTTCTTTATCTTCCCACTGTACCATGGCTTCAGCAACTAGTCCATCAGCAGTGTCTTGTTTGTGCCAAAGCAGAGGGAGTTGATAAAAGTGAAGCAGAAATGAGAAGACATTTCATCCACAGCAAAGTGCCAGAGTGTGTTGAGAAGTCCATGCAAAGAGGTCTCAACATTCTGTCCAGGGGTTATGAAAACAAGTATCCCCAATACTCCCCATGCTATACACACTAATATACCCATAAGAGCTCACCCCAATCACTTCCATAATTTAAATTTGATTGTGTGCCTCTAATTAAGGAATAGAAAACACACTTAATGGCTTTAAAAGGAAACTCTCCAATAACAGATCCACTAGGCAGCCAGTGAGATAGCTCAGTAGACTAAGCACCTGCTTAGGTAAGCATAAGGACCCATGTTTCAATCCTCTCACCACCTGCAGCACAGGCTCCACTCCTAGGGTCTCTGAGCCAGCCACTGAGACTGGGCCTGGTGTGATCTCAGTGTCGGGGAGGCTAAGAATAAAAGAATCACTACAAGTCTGAGCTGCATAGTGAAATCCTGTGCCAAATACATAAAACTAAAAAACAAAAATCCACTAGGTTGTGAACCATATTAAAGAGTAAAAGAATCAAATAAAAATACGAATTTGAAAATATCAGGACAGTATACAATAAAAAAAAAATCTGCCTTTGAAGGCAATAAGACAATAGAGCCCACATAACAGTTTCCTGTGGTTGACTTGTCTAATTAAGGTCACTGGTATTCATTAATTGTTTCAATAGAACCAGTGTCTATGGCATTAGCTGGTTCCAAATGGACTTTTTCCAAGTGTACAGCTGAATGCAAAGGCTTCCTGGTCCAAGCTGAAGGTCAGTGGGTACACACAACTTCTGAAGTTGAGAGCCATCTTGAATTCCAATACATTTGTTTATGTAAATCCAACCAAGGTGGAGTCTTAGTAAACTAAACATTCTGAATGTTATTTTACAAAAGTGCTCTTTACTGAATAAATATGTGCTATATTTATTGAACATAATTATATGCATTCATATGAGATTGTTGGGGGCTTTCAGGTTAGCTCTGTGGTTTAAATGCTTGTGCCAGTCATCCTAATCAGGCACAGAGGATGGTGGTTTGATCCCCAGACCCACCCTTAAGGCAGCCTGAGCCAGACCCCCCCCCAAAAAAAACTCCTTCACATGTGGTTGTTACATGGGGTTATAAATTCAAAACCCTGAAATAAGATCTGTAGGAACCTTAGGAGGTTTCCAAGTATAGACCTTGATTGCTTTTCACTTAAAATTCAGCAGCACAGTCAGCAAGCGGCCTATAACACACTGAATTAAATGTGAGGGGAAAAGCCCAACAGATGACTGTCTTCTGGTTTCAAGTGCTAATCATGCCTTGCTTGTTCATGGGGGGGAGGGGTCGGTCTTTCCCAGCCAGACACTGGAATTCCCAGCTAGAAAGAAGAAAGGGAAGCGAGTGGCTTGAGAGAGCTTTAACTAGTCAGGTCTTCCCTAGAATTAGGCAGAGATATCTCTGGTCACACTGTGACAGTGGGAAAAAGCCTGCAAAAGACCTTCCAACTAGGTGAACATGTTCCAAGGTCAATGCAGAGAACTCTGTGAGCTATAATAATAGCAGTGTGCTAATGTAGAGAAAAAATGTTTTTCTTGCCTATCAATCAGTTTGCTTTCTAGCTTCTAGGGGCTCAGAGGCATAGCCAAAAGAGCCTCTGCCTACTTCTATTCTTAGAGGCTGTGTGGATGGTGACTACACAGTTACCAGTTCAGGTCTTCTGGGAGAGAGCATATGCTTTCAGGGACAAAAATAGTAGCACATTAAAATCAGGCAGGTGCTTCACTAGGGAATGTGAAACCATCTTCTCAAGCCTCTCTGGGGGTTTTTATTTAAATGTTTTCAGCAAAATAAACTGTTACTATGAAAACATGTTGTCATAAACATGAGAAGGGTCTGCTGGCCTGAAATGTATCTGGCTGATCCCTCCTTCCTTTGTAATCCCACTAAGCCCAGATGCTCAGCACTGAAAGTCAGATCTCCTTGCAGCCTTCATCACCTGTGGCTGCTGGCAGCAGTCAGCCAGCACGCAGAGCTCCCAGAGAGCAGGCTTTCTTGACCAGACTGACAGAACGGGGAGGGTCTGTGTGCTCTGTGATCTATTTTGACCTGGGAGGATCTCTGCATGACCTATGGGCTGAACTACGGACAGCCAAGAATCTTGTTGGGGGGAGTGACCAGGCAAATGAGGTGTGGGGCAGTATGCTCCAGAGAGGTATCGTCTGAATTTGACTCAACTTCTGAGTTGAGTTACAAAGTCATTATTTAAGAGATATTGACTTGGAATGTGTATTATTTGATAATAAAGTAGTCAGAATTTTGCCTCTGCTTAATTTAAAAAATTTCACTAAGCAAATTTAGAAAGTAAACAAGGTAACAGATTTTTTTTTTTTTTGCTAACTTTTGAACATTGTTTCTAAGGACTTTCAATGTTACTGTTTATAAACAATATATTAATAATACAGATTACAATACTTCAGTGCATTATTTATAAATCATTCTTAGCTATTTAAATGATCAGATGAAAGAGGAGACTACATTGCGTTCTCAAAAAATTGATGTACATTCCTAGGAAAAGCACACAATTTCATTTTGGTATATGTTCTGCTTGAAAAACTAACATGAAATTTAATAAGCTATGGTTATTGTTTAGATCTAAAATGTCCACCAAATGTCTCATCTATTTGGGAGGTGATGGTGACTTTGGTGCTTTAGTCACTTTCCTCGTGGGTAGGACACAATGCCTGGCACCCATGACGTGAGGATGAGGATTATTCTGGCTCATACTCCATAGAGGTCTCAAAGGCAAGGCAAGGAGAGCTGCTCAGAAAGCGTAAGGCAGGAGCTGGACAGGGAGAGAAAGCCTTCCCAGTCATGCCCCAGCGACCTGCCTGACTCTCAGTCGGACGCTGCTTCCTAACAACAAGTCAGCTAAAATCTCCCACAATTCAGTCTTTTCCAGAGGCCCTACCTGTGTACATGAGGCTGTGAATATCTTGATATAAACTACAGTGCTTGGCGCATTCCCTGTATACCCTGCATCACTCAAGCCAGGAGAACAGACAGAGAGGTTTCATGAGAGGTAGACCAAGAATTACAGTTAAGCTATTTTAAATGATCAATATTGCAGCATACAGAAAGATCTGTTTGCTTATCGAGTCACCTTGAGAGTAGCCTGGAAGGGATGATTTTTCTTTATGCAGTAAGATTAGAAATTCTGAGACTTCAAAGTTCTGTTAAGAGAAAGACTTAACCCACTACTATCTGAGATAACAAGTCAGGGATTGAGGAAAGAAGAGGAGTGGGGTTGGGAAAAGAAGAGAAAATGCTCAAGAGATCATTCAGAAAGCAGAAGTGGATAAGGGAGGTCAGAGAAGAGAGACTTCTTGATGCACAACTACACAGATTCCTGGTGCAAGGAGAAAGTGAAGCACTGCCTTGCAGCCTCTTGCTTCTGCACAGCCTGGAGAGTTTTTTTAGCAAAGTTTATTTCTGATGGTGAACTGCTCCTTCCTGCCCTCCCCAGTTTTTAGGGCACTGATAACGGGTTGCACCTACAATGTACATGGCATGATTCTTCAGTGTTGTGCTCTTTTGTGCACAAGACAGTGCTGCTTGTTCATCCACAGGGCACACATAATTTTCTATTCACAGGATAGTTTTATACTAACCCCATCTCTGTTCCCTCTATTTTTTGGACTCTGTGGGTGCAGGTCACTGGTTGAGGCTATGGAGTGGCCTCAGTGGCATGCATGGACATGGCCCTTTATCCTCCACATCATAGACTGGCTGTTCAATCTCTAACAGAGTATAGGCTGGAGTCTGAGTTGGGCTCCAGCCAGAGTTCCTGTACTTAATGACCATGAAGAATCAAAAGGGTACATAGGACATCCTCACTCGACCTTAATCATTTTATCCATAAAATGGGAAAAATAATTTCTCTTTCATAGCATGATTGAGAAGATTGGTGACCACAAATATGTGAAGTAGTTAGCCCAATAACTAAATAACTAAACTCTCTTTGGCTGCCTCAACCTAAATGCAGCTGGTCACACTCCAGGTTAAGAAGTGGGCAGCAGAGTCTTTTTTTACATCAAGTGGGTGATTAGCTGTATACATGTTTATGGGAAGTTTTACACAGTACACAGGCAAGGCAAGAATACCTATCACCCCTCACATACCAGAGACTCAGAACCACCTATGCCTGGTAAATGTCTATCTGAGTTCAAGTCTGAGTATGAGTTTAAAAATCTCTTCACTGCTAGCCCAGGGTTTTTACCTTCAACAAAATGGTCTTCTTTCTGAATGACATCTTTATTGTGTTATTCTACTCTCAGAGATCTTAAGTGTACCCATATGCTTCTATAACTAATGATCTGGCCTTCATTCATTATGTCTTCAATCATTTTAAAATTTTATATACTATGATGCATCCCATAAGGCTTTGGGGGAAATGCCAAGAAACTTTTTCTATGGGCCTAAAAATAAGGATGCTGAGTCATTGCCTTTGTTGCTGTTTGAATTCCCATATAAAGTGTTAAAGCAAGCATACCTTGGCTGGTCTAGTAAAAACACTCGCTTACTACAGGTTAATGCTGGTGACATTAGTCACTGTCAGTTGCTCAAGAGCTGAGGTCAGGCAGGCAATCTGTAAAATTTTTACTGAGTTCATCTGTAAAATGAATGAATAAATAAATAAATAAATAAATAAATAAATAACTGGACTCATAGGATGGAATAAAAGGCTCAAGGGCTGGAAGTTACTCCAACAGATTTTATAGCATCCTTTTGAGAACAATATAAATGGACCAGAACTCTGAGAATATTAAAAGGCAAGCTGTTTGGAGTTGAACAGCTCCAATTTAATAATTGTTCTACTTTATCCTCACTAACTCTAGTCATTGCTTTTCCAATTGTGGATTTTTTTTTCTTTTAACAGATAGCCTGTCCTAATCCCAAATTACAGCTTGTCATATTTTTTAAAGAGAATTTGTGTTTTGAATGAAAGCCAATATTTTGGAAATTTATTTGAAGAAATTCTTCCTTCAGATTTTTTTCCCTGTAACGGCATTCATCTACGTAGAAAACAGAAAAGGAGCCACAAGGATATTTCAGAGGTGAGTACTGGTATAGGAATCACTGGCTCTGACTCTGTTTGCTTCTTTGGCTAGCGCTGAGGGGCAACACTCCAGCAGAAGACTTTCCTTCGAACTCTGGGTATTCAGTGATTAAGGTTTAATCTACACCCCAGGCATCTGACCTTCTAGTTTTATAGTTTGCCAACTGCCGGGAGAACTCTGCTGAGATCCCTGTGTTTTCGTGACAGACAGCAGCATATGGAACGTGCTGGAATAACTCTCCCTTGGACTGTAATTGCCTGATGGGCAGAAGCCTTGCCTCCCACTCAGCTATGGAGTGTGTGCCTCTCAGTGCAAAGGTCTTATCAGATTTACTGGTCAAGGTACTGTCAGCCTCAAAGCAAAATTAATACATGGAACTGAAAATACTCTGCTTTCCTACAGGCGCCAACTATATTCTATTTCATTTTATTTATAGGATCATATTCCTTAATCCCAGAGTGCATCATGTGCATATGGGCTGATTTTCTGAAAAACATCTCTAAGTTAGTTAATTTGTGGTCACGCAGTGGCTGAGTTTCTCCTTCTAACTGATGGTCTGGTGTCCCGTTAGTATGTGAAAGCAGAGGTCAGCAAGACAGTGTAACACCCTAGTGAAGATGCTGGCTCTGGAGCCAGATTACTTGAGTTTGAATTCTGCTGCACAAGTCCCTAGCATTGCTCTGCCTCAGCTTCCCCACCTATAAAATCGATACAAGAGCCAAATCCAACTCATCAGGTTCTTATGAAGATTAAATAAAATACACACTTCAAAAAGTGCTTCACATAGCTCCTGGCACAATGTGCACTATCTAAATCATATATATATATATATATATATATATATATATATATATTAATAATATATGTAATATATGTAATAATATATACATAATTATTATCACCAGGAAACTAAGATTTTGGGCGGCTTCTCTTTCTTCTGATGCTCTGGACCTTGAGCTCAGCTTTTCACTCCTGCTGTCTCCATCTCTCCCCACCCATGTTTTCAAGGCACCGTTGTGGGAAGGAAGACAGGCAGGTGTGCTCTCAAACTCTACTGTGAGAAGGTGGATGCTTCGGTGCCAAGAGCCCTGTGTCCTACCTGCCCACATGCAGAGCACAGGAAGGAACATTTTTCCATGTGTGGGAGGCATTCAAGTTGGAAGGGGATGGCTGATGGTGTTATTTTTGTTTCCCACAAATGTGGATGTTTAAAATAGTACTTTATTCAATCGGCATTAGTGACACATGGACTATGCATAGCAGTAGAGATGGGCCTGGCAGGTGATAAGGGTAACACCGCTCCAAAGCCAGGCCGTGGATCTCCTCTGACAGTGCCCAGGCACTGCTGAGGGTGGCCAACATAGACCCCTCCGTGGGTGCCTGGCAGACCTGGCACAACCATGGGCTCCTCTGCAACGCTGTGGGTCAAGGCCCAGGAGCAGGGCTCCTGGCTCTGCTCCCATGGGCATGCCTGCAGCTCCTGTTTCCTCTCTGAACCTCCCTCCAAGCCACACTGTACTCACGAAGGGTAAGCATAGTCCTTGTTCTTCTCTGTGAGCCTGGAATGCAGCCAGCGTAACCTAATCGTGAGCCTGCAGCTCAGGCTATATTTAATTGGGAGTTTACTGTCTTACTATGGTTTTAAAGTTTAAGGAACCATTTTTGAGGTGGATTAGATATTGTAGGGATTTGAAGTATTGTACGTATTGCCCTAGGTGCTCTTTTTTAGCGACTATAATTTAACATGTTCTTAAAGCATTAAGTTTAAGCTCTTTGAAAACTGTCCATTTATACCCTGAGGAACTAGAGTAGGGGTTCTATAGAGGATTCTTCCTATTTTGAAACAAACAGGTTACAGCTCTCAGAGCATAGCTTTGTGGAGAAACAGATATATTTTATTTCTATGAAAAAATTTACTATTGGAACTCTCCTAATTTGGCTTTCCAAAAAGAAACAAGGAAAATACACAAATTTTGAGGCAAATATAAAGTTATCATATATAAAATAGAGATTTTTGTGAAGTATATCTGAGTTTTCTTAATTAACTGGAAACACAATACATTTGAATTTTGTTTCAGAACAAAGTTAAAAATGAGAGGTTTTTAACAGAGTTTGGAGAGATACTACAACGTACAAGAAACAACATACTCGCTGGACATCTCTGCCACAAGTGACATAGAACATTAAGTCAGTTTAAACTGGGACCCACATGCTTCTCCACCCCCAGCTTTCTCTTTGCATTTCTCAGAGCCTCCTTCTCTCTACCCTCAAGTTTGGTTTCGATATGGCTAGGGAATGGACACTAAAAATATTTCAGGAATGACGTGACCCTCTTTCTCCCTATCCAGGAAAGGGATAATATTTTAGGAGAAGCAGCTCACGCTTTCTTTTCATTTCTGGGAATTCAAGAGTCGGCCTACGGATGCTGCTGCTTCCGGAGCTGATGGCACTTGGGGCTCCCGCTGCACACGGTGCCAGGTCAGCTGCTGGACAGGACAGCTCAGCTGCAGGACGCTGGCCGTGGTCTCCAACAGAGCTGCGGCCCCTGGGGCCTCAGAGCCCCTCTGCAATCTAGCCCCTCCAGCTGGCCCTGGCCAAGAAACCCGGGCTGAAATCCTGGGAGGTGGCAGCAGAGACAGAGGTGCCCACAGCCCCCGCCCACGGGGCCCCACTGTCCCTCCAGGACAGTTCGGTCACTTCACACTGCCTCTCCTTGTCACTTAGAGCCAAACAAGGACTCAGGATGGAAGACACCGGTGGGGTGACCGCAGGAGACCCGGCCAGCGGCTCTGGAAACAGCGGACCGCAGTCTCGGACAAGCGCCCTGGAGACAGGTGCACATCAGGGTAGCCCCCGGGCCACGGCCCTACAGGACAACCCTGCTCCCTTCTGGGCCAACCCTGCTCCCCTGGACTCAGGGCACCGATCCTCCTCCACCTCTTCTTCCTCCTCGTTCTCCTCAAGGGCAGACGTAGCAGACCACTGCCTCCCAGGGGCGCGCGGCTCGCCAGCGTCCCCCGGAGCCCAGGCCACCTCCTCTTCGTCCCTCGGCTTTGATAGTGACCGCGAGGCGGCCGGGGGAGGGGCGCGGGGGCGCGCGGGGGGGCCGAGCGGCGGGGGCGCACGGGCCCCCCCCGGGGACGAGGACGCGCACTACATCACCACGCGCGGGATCCAGCCGAGCGAAGTGGAGCAGGACGCTGACTTCGACGTGGGGCTGGCCGCCCGCTGGGACTTCGAGGACAACAACGTGATCTACTCCTTCGCGGACTACGCCTCCTTCGGTGGCAGCGACGAGACCCCAGGGGAGGTCACCACGGCCACCGAAGAGGACGAGGACAACAGCTGCTACCTCAGCACCCCGCCCAGCCCAGCAGCCCCACGCTCGCCCAGCCCGGCCAGCAGCGACCCTGGGCGCGCGCAAGCTATAAAGGCGCAAAGCCCCGGGCGCGCCCAGCAGAGCCCCGCGCGCGCCGCCGGGCGTGCGGGCGCCATGAGCCTCCGCGTCCCCGCGGCCGCCGCCCGCCTGCAGCCCCGCGGCGGGGCCGTGCGCGCCCGGGAACCCGCCGACCGCTCCAGCGGGGCCTCGAGCGCAGTAAGCGAGCTGGATGACGCAGACCAGGAGGTGCGCAGCCTCACGGCGCGCGCCTTCCGCAGCCTAGCCTACCCCTGCTTCGAGGCACTGCGTATTAGCTCGCGCGAGTCCTCGGCAGCGCTCTCCGAGGCCGGCTTTGGGCGCTGGTCCACTTTTTTGGACCTGAAATGCGGCGGCGTTGGTGCGCGTGTGGAGCAGAGCCTGCTCCGAGGTAGTGCGGCGGGCGCAGCTGCAAGGCTGAGGCAGGATGGCGCCGAGCGGCCGCGCGCGCAGACCCGGAGGTCTCAGAGCAAGGCGCTGGAGTTCGTGGTCAGCAAGGTGGAGGGGGAAATCAAACACGTGGAGACGCCGCTGTGTTTCCAGGGTGGGCCGCGCGTGGTTACGGTGCTGGAGCCTCTCGGTTCGCGCAGTGAGAGCAAGACTAACGCCACCCGGAACACCGCCGGTCCCCGCGCCGACGGCGTGCACCCAAAGTCCACGTTCGCGTCCAGTCTGCTCAAGAATGTCATTTCCAAGAAGATGCGCCGCGAGCACGAGTTCCGCATGGAGCGCGGTGAGGTCGGCGACACGTCCCCTGAGCCTGAGGCCGGGCCGGGGCCCGAGCGTACGCGCGGCCTGCAGCGTCAGAGCTCACGCGTGTCCGAGGCGGGCTCCGAGGTCTCGGGCGGTGGGACGCGATCCCCGGTGTTTCAGGCCCGCGCGCCCCGAGAGGCTGGGAGGGTGCCGTCAGACAGCGGCTCCCAGGGCGCCCTGCTGCGCAGCCGGAACAGCGCATTCCGCTCTTGGGGAGACCAAGACCCCGCCGCGGCAGAGGAGGAGGTGAACGCTGGCGGTCGGCCGGGGCAGCGCCCGGCGGGGGACTGGAGAGCGGACCTCGGGGAAATCTCCGCTGGAAAGGCCACCCTCATGTCTCGCCTCTTTGTGCCCGGCATTCAGCAGGCGCCCAAGGACAGGCCACCAGGAAAGCAGGCTACTAAGCACGCGGCCGCACAGGCGCCTCCCGCGGCAGCCCGGGCTAGGGCGCCGGAGATCAAGATCCGGCTGGGCAGCGTGCGGCAGCCGGGCGCGGACTTTAGTATCGCGCAGCTCCTCACACCAAAGCTGGCGGGCAGCACCTCCCACCCCGCCAAGGCAGGTGACGATGGAGGCAGAGTACCGCCCAGGTCGTTTCGAGGGGACGGTCTGGACAAGGTGCCGCAGTTCCAGGTGCGCGACGTTAGGGACAAGTCCAAGGCTCAGGGCCCACTCCATCAGGTTAGAGACGTGAGGAAGCTAATCAAAGGGTCTGGAGACAGCGGCGACAAAGGCAGCATTACACCAGAGCAGGCCCTGGCGGGACCCCGGCCGCACAAGTCGCTGTCGCCTGTAGTGATCACATGCCAGGCGGTGGCGAACCTCAAGGACGACAGAGCGGGCCGAGCGCCAGGGCAGGGCGCGGCCTGTGGTGGGGCGGCAGGCGCGATTTCCCCCGAGGGCACCGTGCTGGTGCACCGCGCATCGGGCAGGCTGCCTGTGGCCACCATTGCGCCCAACAAGTCAGAGCAGGGCTCCTACTTGCCCGTGCTCAAGATCGTAACCAAGGCCTCGTCTCGGAGGACTCCCGAGCGGCTCCGCGACGAAGACACGCGGGAGGAGCGCAGAGGTTCGGGCCCCGCGCGCGGTGCCTTGGAAAAGCTGACTGCCGCGGTGAGATCCATGGAGGAGCGGTACAGCCTTGGCACGAGCGCGTGGAAGCGCAGGAGTGACCCCTTGCCCGGGATGGCCGACAGCCACGTGCTGCCACTCGTCGCCAGTGAGGAGAGGGACGCGGCGGCCGCGCGGCGCGAGGGGGACCCGGGAAGGTCGACCAGGCCCTCTGGCGAAGCAGAGGCGGCGCGCGGTCAAGTAAACCGGACCCTGCGGCGCAGGAACTCCAACCCCGGCGCTGACAGCGTGTCCGCGCGTGCCGCCGCCTTTGAGAACCTGGCACGAGAGCGGCCTAGGTCCTTATACGTCCCCGGAGGAGCCGAGCGCGCTCAGCCTCTCGCTCCGCTCCCTGGAGGCCGACAGGTGTCCACCGTGAGCGCCACTGGAGGCATCGCTGGCAAGTTTCCTCAGGGGTCCTCCGTGGATGGCAGCAAGCCTCAGGGTACCCGGTCCCCCAGACCTTCCACCACGCAGGCGCCCGCTGACGAGGTGGCCTCCCGGAAGGGCGGCCCCGCGCCAGAGAAGGGCACTGGCGAAGGTGATAACTACCTGGCTGTGCCCCTGCAAGGCGAGCTACAGGGGTCCTCCGCGCCCTCTCTCTGCAGCCTGCCCCCCCTGAGCGCCCGCAGCCAGGCCCCTGGGAGCCCCAAGGGCGCCCTGGTTAGCGGGACCGGACGCCCTGCGTGGCGCACCAAGCCGGAGCGCCCCCGGGAGGCCGCGACCGCTCCCACGGGCCCACGCAGCCCAGAGCGCGCGCCCACGGCAGTGTATCCGCAGCCACCACTCTTCCCACTGGGCGCGCAGCCTCAGGTGCTCTGCTTCTCCCCTCCTAGCCTGCCTGGCCCCGCAGGACCGGCCGGTGTTCCTGCTGGGATCCCCGCCGACCCTTTCCCGCAGCCAACAGCGGCACCGCAGACGCAGCGGAAGATGCTGCTGGATGTAAGCACCGGCCAGTACTACCTGGTGGACACGCCGCTGCAACCTGCCACGCGCCGGCTCTTTGATCCAGAGACTGGGCAGTACGTGGATGTGCCAATGACCTCTCAGCAACAGGCTGTGGCGCCCATGTCGCTGCCAGTGCCGCCCCTGGCACTCAGTCCCGGGGCTTATGGGCCCACCTACATGATCTATCCCAGCTTCCTTCCCACTATGCTGCCCACTGGCGCTCTGCACCCCACGCCCATCGCGCACGCGCCGGCGGGCAGCGAGCTCGCGGTTGCCGCTGAGCCACCCAGCAAAGAGGCTGCGGCCGCGGTGGCCTTCTCTGAAGCCCCCTACTTTGTGGCCGCCGGCCAGTCTCCAGCTTCTCCATCTTCCTCCGTCCCTTCGTCCACGGCACAACTCGTGGGGGCCAAGGGCTTCACTCAACTGCACCCCAAGCCGGTTATCAGCATCACCTCTCAGCCCCTGGGGCCCCGGCTCGTCGCCCCACCCTCCTTCGACGGCACCACAATGAGCTTCGTGGTGGAGCACAGATGACCGAGCACCGGAGCAGATGGGCAGCTGCTGGTGAGTGTTTTACCCCCAGGGTTGGGCTTGAGAGAAAAAGCATCACAGCTTCTCTGCTGGCAGCGAGATAGGCAAGGCAGGAGAGGCTGCCTCGAGAGTTAGGCATTCCAGAAAAATACAGTAAAAGCTCATTTGTGAGGGAGCTGATGTTTATGGCATGTGACTTCCTCACCCGCCCCACAGTGACAGGCCAGGCTTTCCCGCTGGCCCTTGCAGATTGCCACTCTTTCTCCCAGAGAGAGGAAGAGGGAAGAGAACTTTCCACCTGCCCTTGCCGCTTTTGGGAAAGGTTGACAGAAGGAGGAGGGAGTTGGGTCCGTTTGCAGGAGCTCCAGGTCAAAAGGAACACTGTGGCAGTCCTGCTGCCCAAGGAGGAAAGGGAGACAGAGTGATACTTTCTTGTTTGGATGTCTTTCCAAAATCAGCAGAAATGCTTCACTTCTTCTCTTTCTGTCTCCTGCTGCAAATACCTTATACAAAGGATTGTATCCTGTTTTCTGGTGATTTTCCTTAGGCAAGTCCAAGCTCTTTACTGTATTTTACGCTCATAAACATGCATGCACGCACATATGAACACACAGGCATGCACACAGTTTGACCTCACTGAGGGGCAATTGGGAACCAGTTGCTCTAGGGTAGGGTGACACCCTGGTCTGGGGCTGCTGCAGCTGAATCAAGCACTCCTGCACCATCCCGGGAGACCCTCATTTGCACATCTATGAAGATCTCTCTTTAGAAGAGAATTCTTATAGTGAGCCTTTTGCAAAAAAAACAGACAAAAGATCTTCCAGATGCTTAGGCTAACCTGCACTCTGACATGAGTCCTTGATGTAAGTAACCTCAGAGAGATGGTCTGAGCCAGGATTTCTCAGGCCAAATATAGGAGAAAGGCAAAGATCTTCAGAGGGCAGCAAGCGGGTGTCGGAACTGTGAAGATGGACTTGCCCCTTGTACTGCCATGCTCTTCGCAGTGGGAAAGGTTGAGACCAAGACTGTAGATGCTTCTTTTCTGAATGGAAAAAGAAGGTGGAAACAAGAGAAATCCTACTTACATTTCTAAAATAGAGATAATTTTTTTCTGCTCCTATATTTTGCTGAAAAGAAACAGAGCATTACTGCTTTGTACAAGTAACAGCCTTACATTAGGAATTAGGATCACTGGAATTACTTGCATGACAAAATAGCATTCATGTGTCTCAAGATGTCTCTCCTTTGGCCATGTCTGAATGTCAGATACCAGTGTAGTGTATTTCAAACCAAGGACACCTAATTTATTTGCACATCATCACATTTATTGAACTATAAGGCAACTTGAGAAACTGTTCATATTTTCTTGTGACTTTTCTAAGAATTCAAATGCAAGTACAAATCTCATTTTAGTTGCGATCCAGAAACTGATAATTGAATTGCTCCTTTCCAAGAGTCTGCAACAGGCATGCGTGAACTACGTGATAGTAATAATTAAGGACAAAGTGGAAAGTTAAGAGCATGTGATGCATATTTTTTGGTGTAGAAAATAAAAAATTCTATATTCATGGGGATGAGAACGAGAGATAAAGATTAATTTTGCCAAAGAAAAAGAATTGACAGTAATCCAAAGGGTTCTAACCTTCTGAACAGGTGGTATGTGCACCTGGGGTATGGCAGGACAGCACAGGTGCAGATGAGGTGACACTTGCCATGACACACTTGTGTGCTTAGGCTTCTTCCTACCACTGGAGAAATAGGTGTGTAGGTGTTTCCTCAAAAGCAGGTATAAGTCAGAGTTTTGTGGAATTGAGACTTGACAGTGACCTTTGAAGTTTCCCTTTTGGGAAGTACACGCTTTCGTTTTAGTAAACAGCCATAAGGATAAAGGGCAGATACTGGCTTCTTCATTTACATAGTCTCATATGGAGCTTAAGTTTAGCTTTTTGTATCCATGTTAAAAAAATTATTACCTAATCTCAGATATGAATTAAAATTTTTAAGACTTACCCTCCTGAAACTCCTTTCCCAAAAAAGTCAGACAGTTTAGGAAAAATACATGAAGTTCTTTTCTCCGTATGATAAAATTTTGAAGTATGATTCAAGTATTTCAAAACACCTATGGGTGCTTCTTTGGACAATCTTAAAAGAAGCTTAAAAGGTCAGCATTTCCTCTACAATCAGCCTTGTTGCAGGGATTTTCCTGGCATAGGACTTTTGGTCTCAGTTTCACTGCGGAGTTACACAAAAATCTGCTTCAATCACAGTACTCCACAGAGAAGTACAAGGACTTCAGAAGACCTTTGCTTTGCTGAGGTCTCTGTGGAGCTAGCTTCCCCCCAGCTACACCGCATTCCCTGCAGCTACCTGGGCATCCTTGGCGGGGTAAGGCAGAGGAGGCTGGCAAGGCAGTGCAGTGCACATTTTCTGCATGTGTATACAATGCATATTTGAGGAAAATGCACTAATTTCCTCATTCGTGCAGGGAACATAGTCCCACACCTGCCCTGGCTCTGGTAGGAAAAGACTGATCTCATACGTTCTCAGGTTAGCTCAGCTCAGTGGTGTAAGCACCTGCAATTCCAGTCAGGCACAGGGGATGGCAGTTCAGTCCCCAGGCCCACGCTGAAGGCAGCCAAGCAAGCCAAAAAAAAAAAAAAAGAATCCTTCTCGAAGGTATGAGGGCTGCTGTAACCTTTAGGTTCCTTCCAGCCTAGAGAACAAGCATTTCTTTGCCTATTTATAGCACCACAAGCCATCAAGGAGCTTTTGTTTTCTCTTCCCCATATAGATTTTGAGTGTATTTGCTCCCTTTTCAGGTCACTCACGTGTGAATGCTTGGATTTTTTCCTTTCACAAGTGGGCTCTTCTCTTCTCTTCACCTTGTGGTCATATCTCAGTACTTACTCAGCCTTGCAGGCTGCAACCCACCTGACAAGGAATTCATTCACCGCATGCACTACTGCTATATATCTTCTTACTGCCCTTTGTGGTACCTGCACATGGCTGGCCCCACCTGGCCAGATGGTCACAGAGGTGACTATGAGCAGCACACTCCATGCCAGCTACACCCCAGTCATTGCAAATGTTCCCACTTTATTTTGTTGGGGACTTGGATGCCTTTTTGCTGAGATAGTTTATGTTTTTGTTTTCTGTCACTCCAGACATGCAGCTGTATTTTTGCTTCCTGGATAGATCACTTCTCCTGCCCACCTACTTTGATGCCATTTTTTTGTTTTGAAATTTTGAGACTTGATGCTAAGTATCATTTATAAGGCATAAAGATAAAAGGAAGATATAGCACTAGCAAAATCTTTGAGGTTCTGTTTTTCAAAAATAGGACACCCAGATAAGAGAATTGCTACTATTTGGCTCCTTTTGGATGGCTCTGCTTTATTCCCTAGGGCTTTATCTGTTCATTTCTGAGTACTCCTCAAGTGACTCCTACGTCTTTTGCGTTCTTCCTTTTTTCTCAGTTACCTCTTGCCTCTTGGAGGAGGGTCCAGTTCATCCAGTATCTGATGTGGGAGAGAGAGTTTGATTCAGGGAGCCATGTGTCCTGGAGGGTTGCCCAGAGGACTTCTGAGGTCACCAAGGCTAGGTCCTTCATGTTACAATTGCTAGAGGAAGCAGGAGCTCAGAGAAGTCAAGGAACCTTTGTTTCCTGCAGAGGAGCTGAGAAGATCACTGAATTTTCCACACCAGGTCCTCCTTTGGCTGCTGTTCTCCCTTACTTTTGTTTTCTCCTGAGACTACTGCCCTGAGAGCTGTACTCATGGTGTCTGATCTACCAGGCCCAGCTTCTTCCATGTTAATTGCGTGTCTTCCTCTTTGTGGTTCCTCACCTCCCAAATACTTCAGTTTGATGGACCTCAGCCCCCAGCCTCAAGTTCTCCTGTTCACTCCTCACAGTTGTAGAGGGTCTTGTGTGCTTAGCTCTCTACCTTCCCCCAAATGCTGTCAGTCCTTTGCATATCTGTCCTTTTTGTGTCAGGCCTTTCTTGCTATCAAACTTCTCTGAAAAATTTCAGCCCTGCATCTTGCCTGTTGGTGAATTAGCATGGCAAAGGATTTTTTATATGACACATCCTGTCCTTGGGGCTTTCTCACTGTTGCTTTTCCTAATGCTAACTTCATTTGTAGGAAAATAGAAGTCCCATCTGGAAGCAATCAAGCTCCAGGCAGGTTCACTGCTATGGAGTGTCTCTCTCTCTCTCTCTCTCTCTCTCTCTCTCTCTCTCTCTCCCTCCCTCCCTCCCTCCCTCTCTCTCTCTCTCTCTCTGTATTTGTGATTTGAGAGAAGGACCAAGAAAAGCAGAGAAGGGACTGAGTTAAAACACTGACCTTGAATCTGCCAGTGCCCAACATACATATACTAAGCATCTACCTACAATTTTATGTTGGTTGAAGAATTAGTTGTCCTTAGTCAGAACCCTTTTTGCCCCAAGAGGAATCTAAGCCAGTCTGAGAATGCCAGGGCCTGTAAAGTGGTTCTGTGTAGAAAATGTGGAGCAAGGGTTTGGGATGAGCAGAATAGGTGAATCATTTAGCTGTGTGGCTTTGACTGATGTTTGAGCACACTGTCCTGAGGCCAGCTAGCCAGACACACTCAGATACTTTGGTTCCTCATCTAGGTGAGTGTTTTCACCCCCTGAGCCTTGGTACCCTCATAGGCATAGGAACATCTTTCAGGAGAGCTGAAAAAATGAAGTGTGACCTGGCACACAGCAAGTGTTCAGATACCTCAGGACAGAGCTCCTCCCAGCCTTCTTTTTTTATATGCCTAGGCAAGGTCCCCTGTGCTGGAATCTGTGGGCAGAGCCCCTGGCTGTGTAGTACACTCTAGTGTCCTGTGTGTGGCCTTCAGAGGTTACACAACTCAAGGCCTTGCCTGCCAGGTGCGAGTGGGGATTTTCCTGTCCATCTGGTGCAAGCCAGCCTGCTCCAGTATCCTGCTGAGCTGTCACGTTGTCCTGGATCTTAAACCCTGAGATGTCGTCCTGCCACTGCCCAGTGACGGGTACAGCTGTCCTTCATCTCTGCTTATGTCTTCATAGTCATTTAAGCAACAAGACATGCACGTGGCATTTCTGACAGATTTCATGGCAATTCTTACTATGTTACCCTTACTTGGAATTGGAGAGGCTTGAAAGATTTCCAGCAAATTCATCTGTAGTCAATGCAAGCAGAAGAAATGTCCTGTGAATATCCTGAAGGATAATACCATTATATACCATCTATCTCTGCATATGACCCTGGTGATCAGAGGGGCAGGTTTTTCCTTCATTTTTCAGACAGCAATCAGCATTTGCTACTGCACAGTGCATCCCACCATACCCCCTCTCCTCTCTCTTCCTTTACCTGCCTCACTTTCTTCTTGATATTGTTTCACTCTATTGAAGTCTTTCAAACCTCATGATGAGATGTAACCAGTTATTATGAAATACTTGACCCACTTTGAAAGAATGTTTGGACTCATAGCTTCTTATAATTTATTCTATATGTCTTTTCTATTGTTGCATATGCTTTTAGGCAGAAAAGCAAGATTAGTGAAAGACAGGTCTCT
>PVKN010014758.1:0-18936 GCA_004027915.1 Capromys pilorides
TTATTTATTTATTTATTTATTTATTGTCTTTTTGAGCCAGGGTCTTGCTATGCAGTTCAGGCTGGCCTTGAGCTCACTTTTGTAGCCCAGGCTGGTTTCAAACTCGCACTGATCCTCCTACCTCAGCCTCCCAAGTGCTGGGGTTACAGGTGTGCGCTACTATGCTTGAATAAGGCAGCTAATGATGCCATGAAGCACGGGCCAGACGGCCAATGACTCTGAGGCGAGGAGCAGCCTCGGGCAGGTTCCCCCCCCCCACTGCTGGCTCCCTGGGGTGTGTGTCACAGGCCTTTCGCAGTAGGGCTCTCCAGGTTTTTTGCTTTTGTCTTTGTTTTTTTCCAGCACCGGTGACTGGACCCAGTGCGTCCACTCTGGACCGTATCTCCAGCCCTTTTTGTGTTTTATTTTGACACAGGGTCTTGCTAAATTATCCAGGATGGCTTGGGCTTGTGATCTTTCTGCCTCAGTTTCCTCGAGTGCTAGGGTCACAGGTGGTGTGACGCCTGCTGAGCCTGGCTCTTCCCAGGTTGGGCGGTTCTGATAGAGAACACCGCAGCTTCTGAGCCGTGGGTTGGTTTTCTTTTTCTCTTTCAGAGACAAGGTTTCGCTATGCAGTTCAGCCTGGCCTTGAACTGGCTTTGTAACCCAGACTGGTCTCGAGCTCTTAGCTATCCTCCTGCGTGCTGGAGCACCACCACGCCTAACTCAGAAATGTTAATGTCTCATTTAAATAAATAACATCTATGAGTGCTGGTGGGGGAGTAAGGCATTAAGCATTTCATCAAGAGAATTGTTAAAACTCGTAGATCAAATGGTCTGTTTTCTCATTGGCCATTAACCTTGATGAGGGGGGCGAGGTGCTTCTCACCTCGCTGCACCTCACCTCGCTGCAGGTGATGGCAGGGAGTTTTCCTCACAAGACAAAGCTCTGTGCAGAGCGCTTGCTCAGAGCGTGGCCTCCTAAGTGCTGTGGCAGGAGCTTTAAATGGGAGAGAATTCAGAAGAGCTGAGAGAAGATGAAGCCGGCCGGGGTCTCCGCAGAGCATCCGCTTTCTGTGCTGGCCGAAGTTACCCGGGCTTGTGGCAGACAGCCTGCACTTCGGCTTCGGGAGAGATTCCTGCGGCCACCTGGCAGAGCGAACGGAAGAAGCCCTTCTGGTTGCAGGAGAGCTCAGGGAGGGGGATGCGCTCAAGGTACTGGGCCGAGACTTAAAGAGAAGAGAAGCAGCAGGCAGCGCTGACGTCCTCGGGGGAGCAGCCAGGGCCCGGCACCCGGGTTCCGCCTCCCGAGCCCTTGTGGGAGGTGCTCTGCGGAACTGAGTGATGAAGTCCAGTCAGGCCAGTAAAGAGAACACCTTTGAAAAAAATCCATCCAGGCCGGGCCCCTGTGTGGGAAGCCTGGCTTCTGTCTCCAGAAAGCGGCCCCAGCACCTCTGTCGGCCCGTGAGACCTTGTGATCTGCCCCAGCCCCGAGGGACAGCGCTCTTCCCAAACACAACGTCGTCGTCCTTGTTTTAAAAATGACTTTGGCTTGATGAGGCTTCAGTGAGTTGCCGAACTGTAAAATCATCATGCTTGTGACCTGTGAAAACTTTGGCCTAACAGATAGACACTGTGTTAAGCCACTGTTGATTCTGCTATGGCTGGGAAAGGTCGTGTACTTCTTTGTAAAATTATTTTGGTTTTTGTTATTATCTTTAGTATATTTGGTACAGGGTGTTGCTATGCCACTCAGACTTGTAGTGAGCCTCCTGTTTTCAGCCTCCCCAGAGCTGGGATTATAGGTGTGCGCCAGCACACCAGACTCGGTGGTGGCCTGCTCAGGGCATGCGGGGGTGGGGCAGGTGCGGTGCTGGGGATCAAACCCTGGTCCCTGAACTTGCCTAAGCAAGTGCTTAGTCCACTGTGCTATCTCGCCAGTGCTGCTGCTGCTTCTTCCTCTTCTTCTTCTTGCTCTTCCTCTGCTTCCTCCCCCTCCTTCTTCTGAACTGGGGATTGAACTCAGGCCCTTGTGATTGCCAGGCAAATGCTTATTCTACTGAGCTATCTCCCTGGTCTTGTGCTTCTTTAAATATAAAGAAATCTATAGTTATGTCATTGATCTTATTCTTGATATTGACAAGTTTGTCTTCTTACTTTATATACCAATCAGATTGGTCAAAAGTTCATTAATTTTACTACATTTTTCAAAGAACCAGCTTGTGGTATTGCTTTTCCCTAATATTTTTCCATTTTCTGTTCTTTATTCCTGGTTCAATCTTTATTATTTTCTTTCTTCTGCTTATTTTGGGTTTCATTTGCTCCACTAAAAAATTAGTATTTTGAACAAAAGCTTAATGAAAGAAGATGGACGGGTGAAAGAGCTCCATAAGAAGATGCTCAGTATGAGGACTCATTAGAGAAATGTGACTTAAAAGAGCAGCAAATGCCACCTCACGTGGAACCATCAAAGCAAAAAAGACTGACCGAAGCTTGGTGCAAATGTACAGGAGCTGGAGTCCTCATGCACTGCTGGTGGGATTGTAAAATGATTTTGTAGTGCAAATTTGTAGCTTCTTAGAACATAAATGCTTCCTAATATCAGCCAATCATGTGATTCCACCATGCCATTGCTACATAGTCACTGAAGGAAATGGAATACATATGTTTACAAGCAGTTACAAATGAGAGCTCATAGCATGTAGCAGTGAAACAGTGAAACAGTAGCCTAACCTGCAGTCCACATGTGGGTGGATAGTGTGGACACTGTGGCACAGCCACAAAATGATGTACTACCGAACAGTGGAAAATAGTGAGCTATTGAACCACACACCAACATTGGACAATCTTAATTATGTTGACCATGATTTTTTTTGGCCTGGTTGATGTATTCATTGAGAAACAGCCACACCAATAAAAAAAATCCATGCTATATGATTAATTGAGGATCTATTTTTATAGGGGCTATAGAAAATATAAGGTAGTCTGTAGTGAGAGCAAAGAGATGGGCGCTTTCCTGGGGCTGTGTGGGGTGACAAGGACCGGAGAGGCCTAGAGCCTGGCGTGCATGAGCTCTTGGGTGGAGTATCCTCATGGTCTTGACTGAAGTGTTGGCCTCACGTATTTATGTATAAGTCAAAGTAGAAGCTATACATTTATATGCAGTTTCCAGGAGTTCTGCTCATTAAAGAATAAATCAGAGCACAAAAGTTCATTAGCGTGTTAACAAACTGTGTTTTCCTTTGTCCATGCCCTTGTATTTCAGGGTGGACTGCCATCCTGGGTGCCATCTGGTTGCTAGTTCTGGCTGATATCCACGATTTCGAGATAATTCTACACAGAGTAGAGTGGGCGACCCTCCTGTTCTTTGCGTCCCTCTTTGTTCTGATGGAGGTAAGGTTTTCCTTTTACGTTTACAGTCCTCTTTTATTGGGCTTTTGCATTTCACACTTTATTTGGTTAGTGAAGAAGGCCTTGCTCTATAAGCTCCCTGTGTGTTCACGACGTAGAGAACAACGGAGGCTGTGACTGGACTGTATTATGGCAGCCAGCTCTCGTCCAGCCATCTGAATATTTCTGATAAAGCTGTTTCTTTGGGTACTGTATTTGTTCTTGCTTTATCTTTGTGGTTTATAAACTTGTTCTAATTTCATTTTCTATGAAGTAGATTTTGAAGCATGGAAATGCTAATTATCCCAGTTTGCATGTCACACATCGCACGTGTGTTTCCAGTTAGCGTACTTTCCTCCGTTCAAATACCCAATTGTTATGTTAGGAAAAGGTAGGACTTACCCAGAGTTGGGTTTGTAGGAAGGTGACTTGTTTTGGTCGTTTGCAGCATAATGTCACCTCGATCACTTCCTTAATGCCATGTGACACTCCAAATGCTCCTGGCCATCCATGTACAGTACAGTTGTTAGTGCAAAAGTTGTCTGCTTTTCGCACAGCACAGCTTTCCTCACACTTTTATTTTCAACTTATATGGGAATTCATATATATTCTGTTCTTGATACTCCACTTATAAACTTGTCCTTGCCCACACACAAAGGTTTACTAACAGAAAAGCTCCTCCCCAGAGCTCCCCGCCCAAGCCCGGGTTCTTTGCGTTGTTCAAGCTTGGCATGCGTCGTGACTTCATTTTCACTCAGTCAGAAATACTTCCTCACTGGCCATGTAATTTCTTTTTTTACTCATGGATTGTTGAAGTGTCAAATACTTGGGTACTGTCTGTGTTTGTGTCTGTTTCTCATTTTTAACTTGGCTTCCACTATAACCACACGGCACATTTTGCATCACCTCAGTTCTTTCAATTCAATAAGACTTTTTATGGTCACCCCAGTGTGTAGTTTGTTTATTCATTCTTGCAGTGTAGGTGTGTCTTGTTGTTATTTGCCGAGACATTCTGCAAGCTCTGTGTGCTGTTCTTGCCCATGCATCCGAGGCTCCTGTGCGGCACTCCTGTTCCGTTTGTTTCATCAGTTATTGGCAGTGAGGAGCCGCAGTCTCCAGCTACATTAGAGTTGAGCTATGTAGTTTTCCTACAGACAGTAATGTTGTTTGTTATTAGCACAGTCGCTTTGGAGGCTTTTTTGGTTGCTTGTTTACCTTTTGCATAGCTTAGCTTTCTGCATACTTTCACTTTCAACCCGTTTGGGTCTTTGACTCTAATATGACAGCACTAATCTGTTGTAGAGTACGTAGTTGGATCAAATTGATAAATATCCATGCAACTGGTATTTGCCTTTCAATGGGTCTATTTATTCAATTTATATTTGATGTAAATACCGAGCATTTTTCTCTATTGTTCTCAAGGGACTTTCTCTGATTGTGTCTGTCCCCGAACTCTCTTTGAGGTGATTGCCTCTATGACTACCACCCTTGGCCTTTAGGCTCTGACAGTTTCCCACATGATCAGTCTTTCTTTCTAAGACTTAATTTTTCAGATCCTCAGGCGCTCACAGCGGAAGGGAGGTGCAGAGCTTTCCTGTGTGCCCTGACCTTTACCCATGCATCCCCTCTCCTACTGTCTGCACTACACACCAGAGTGTCTGTTTTGTAAAATCGATGAACCCCCCGGGCGTGTCATCTTCGAAAGCACCCAGCTTACCCCGGGGTTCACTCTCGGCGCCGTACACTCTGTGGAACACATCTCGTGGGGTTTTCCAAGTGTGCAGTGGCATGGATCCACCACAGTGTCCAACGCAGCTTAGTCTTGCTGTCCTGCCAATGCCGCGAGTCCCCCTGCCCACCCCTGCCTCTTCCCAACCACTGGCAATCGCTGATCTTTTTATTATAGCCATAGTTTTGGATTTTCCAAAATATTCTAGAGTTGATATCATGCAGTACCTCCCCTTTGCAGGTTGATTTCTTTTACTTAGCAGTAAGTGTGTAAGCCTCTTCTATGTCTTCTCGTAGTTGGCGGCTCATTTCTTTGTAGTAATCAATGATATTTCGCTACTGGGTACACCCCAGTTCATTCATCTACTCATCTACTGAAAGGCATTTTGGTTGCTTCCAATTTTTGACAGTTAAAGCTACTATACACACCCATGAGCAACTTTTTGCGTGGACAAAAGTTTTCAACTCCTTTGGCTTAAATATGAAGGAGCATGCTTAATGGGTCGCAGGGTGAGGGCATCCTGGATTTCATAGGAAATGTCACAAAGCGTCTTCCAATGTGACTGCAGTGCTTTGCAGCCTTCTGCACCCTCTGGTGGCATCCCCAGTAGCAGTGAACGAGAATCCTTCTTGCCCCTCCCCCTGTGTTCTCACTAGCAGGCTCATGGCTCTCACTGCTGCCTTAATTCTCATTTCCTGGATGACATAGGATGGCGCCTCGCTTCTTCATGTGTCTATGGGCTTATTTGGTGCATTTTCCTTAGTGGGTCACCTGTTGAAGTCTTGCCTCTCTTTTTAGTCGAGCAGGTTCCTTGGTGGCAGGGGCAGTCTCTACCCTTGTTTGCTTCTCTGCTCCCCACAACTGAGCCAGGACGAGGCCCATCAGGGACCCGGTATTCTTGGGCTAGTGCTCCCTGGGAAGACTGGCACCCTGTGAGGGGCAGCTGGAGAAAGGCGGAGGTGCCTGTGGAGGTGCCGGCTCCCTGGCTGAGCTCTCCCTGGGTCAGGCCACACGACGCGGATGCACTCAGGAGCACTGTAGTCCAGAGGCTTTTAGTTTTAAAAATAACTTTTCTCTCCCTCTCTTTTCCTTAAAAGCCAATTCAGTTGTTTTGCTGCGGAAGCAGGGTTGCTGAGTTCCTCGCATGGCCATTTCCAAGTCGAGCCTTTCACATTTCTTCTTATTTGTTTGTTTTTCTTTCTGAGGTCAATGTCTGATGATTTCCGAAAGCTGGCAATAACTCCAAGGCAACACGGGTTATTTCAGCAGCTGCGTTTTCCTGGAGGGGCATTTCAAGTTTATGTATCCTATTCTAACGTAAAAAAAACGCTCCGCAGCAGAGCGGAGCCAATCAGCTCAGTCTTTAAAATTGGAATGTCTCAAATGGACCGTTTGAAAAGCGCAATAATGTTTCTAGCCCTTCTCCTCCTGTCTGTGGGTGTTTATATACATTATCTGCGCAACTTCGCCCCTGTGCCTCGTGTCTTTGTGTTTCTCTAATAGTGCCATGCACCCCCGAGCTGGCAGAGTCCTCGGAGTCCGTGCTGAGAGCTGGTGCCGTCCCTGAGGCCCAGTCCTGCGCTGCCTCCCTGCCCTGCCTGCCACCTCCTGCTGGAATGGTGGGCGCCAGAGTAGGAACAGTCCTTTGGGAAGCACTGTACGGTCGCTACATTCTGGGGCACCTGGTGTATTTCTAGATCACTTCAGACTTCGGAGTCCTTGTTTTGTTCTTCTGTATACAAATATCTTCTTTATAGCTCGTTTGATTCCTTCCCACTGCTTCTTAACGTTCTTCTCTTTTATCTGTCCTAACCTAAGCAATTAGAGCAGCCGAATGGGCATATTGATTTAGTTTCCCCAGCACTGAGAAAGGCTGGTTGTGTCGGTTTCTTCTCATTATCTTCATTGCTGCCTCGCAGAATCCTGGTGCTGCCGTCGGGCGCTGTCTGCATGTGAACACTGTCAGGGGACAGCTGGTCTCGGTTCCTGCCTGGGGGCCGCAGAGCAGATACATGAGGCGCTGCTTATCTTTATCGCAGTAACCCAGAATATAATTGTGTAAAGCTTAGTAATATTGATGAGAAGAAAACTTGTGTCAGTTATAGGAATATAGTTTCCCCAGAAAAAAAAGATAGAAATTTCATTTGTGCCTGAAATTAATGTTGCCAAGACCAGCCCCACAGCGTTTCTGCTTTTAGATAATTAAAGAAAATTCTGAAGAGAGGTTGGCTTGGTTATTAGCCGAATGAGGCAATTTGGATGCAGAAACCAGCACGGGGCTCTTGATGGTCGCTGAGTGTTAGGGTGCGTGTCTAGTCGTCCCCCCAAAGCCTCCTGCAAGCATGGGGCAGGGACTTCTAGAGTTTGTGATGACCTCATGATCCCCTGGGATTATGGATGAGCCAAGGCTGGGATTGTAGGTCTTAGTACTGCTGGGATCATGGGTGTGAGTCCTTCCCCCCGCCTGGAGCGGAGAGCCTGAATGCAATTTAAGAGGGACAGCCCAGCCCTCAGCAGCCACTGCTGCTGCTGCTCCTCTCTTGGTTCCTCTCTGCTCTTTGCCACCGCTGCGAAAGGCTGCTCTCTGCCCTCTGCCATGTGCCGCTCTGCCTTGGAGCCAGCCGAGCACGGACGGAAACCTCCAGTGACTGTGAGCTAGACAGACCTTTCCTTCCTTCACTTTGGGCGTCGGGTGTTTGTCTCAGTAACGATAGCAGAGTGGCCGGGACGCTGAGGGCAGGGCTCAGCCCCTAGCTTTGACACTTGTCTGGAGTGCTTGCAGGGTGTAGTGACCCATCGTAATGGCTGCTGTCTTCTTCATTTTTAAAAAATGTATTTGGTACCAGGTCTCACTATGCAGATGGACTTGTAGTGATCCTTCTGCTTTCAGCCTTCCCTGTGCTGGGGTTGCCACCACGCCTGGTCTCCGAGGCTGGCTCACTGTGCCTGGGGGCAGGGCTGGTGCAGCAGGGAATGGAGCCCTGTTCCCTGCACTTGCCACGCAGGCACTTGGACCACCGAGCTGTCTTGCTGGCCTGGTCTTCTCAAGGTCTGTTGTCAGTCTAGAAGGACCTGCGCTTGCGGTTACTGCTTTTCGAGAGCTGCTTAGGCATTGCCCAGGCCTCGACTGCCCAGAAAGTCAGGGCTTCTTCAGCCTGAGCACTCTGGGTGGCCACATCTGAAGTCTCACCCAGAGGAAGATGGCTCAGACGTTGCCTTCCCAGCGCGGTGTACAGGGACAGCAGCCACTGTACAGCACCCTGGCTCAAGTCCTTCTCTCCTTCGCTCCCGAGTGTCCTCCCAGAGCTGCCTCATGCCGCCTCAGCAGCCTCAACAGCAGTCAGACCTTCCACTCTGGTGAGAACGGTGGGCACACTCACGGCAGACATGGGGTGGGGGAAGCCAGGCACAGTGTCCAGGTCCGGGAATGACTTTCTGCCTAGGCCAGAGGTGGTCGTTAGCACAGCGACAGGAGGGTCAGCGTTAGCATCGGGGATCCCCCTCACAGCGCGGCTTTGTGTGTCTCCGGTTGTGAAGCGTCAGGCCTGTTTCTCGCTGCCTCAAAGCATCCGTTTCCTCGCCTGCGTTTGAAAACCGCTTCCTTCTGTTATTTTTTCTTATTGGTAATCTTTGTTTTACGCTTGGCTTAAGCTACTCCTGTGCAACCTAGCCATTGTTGGCCCAGCGGGGTGTGAGGTGCTGGACGCAGGTTCCGGGCAAGACTCTGGAGCACTTAGACCTCACACGTGGAGCTCCCTGCCCACAGCCTTCCGACTGGCTCACTGCAGCGAGATGTGCAGGGACCTTTGGGTCCCTGTGTCGTGGTGCTGTGCCTTCCGCCCCTTCCGATGATGAGGTTTCCTGACCATCTCGGCGCTTGGGCCCTGGGGCCTGCAGCATGCATTCTGGATGTAGTCGCTGTTGCAGTGCACTGCGCCTGGCTCTGAAACTGCCTCTCAGGGCAGTGTGGTGTGGGGTGTGGGCGTGGCGACACACTCAGGTCCTCACAGCTGTTGAACCGACTTCCGGTGCTCAGGCTCCTGTCTTGGCCTGGTGGGGAATTTGTGTTATCTTATTCTTTTCTGTGCTTATTAATTGAGTTCATCTGACAGTAGGAGCTGTCTTTGTCTGTCTGTCTGTCCGTCCGCCCACCCATCTTTTGCTATATCAGGGATATTTCCCAAATAACCTATTTGTGCTTGAATGACTCTGCTCTTGGCCCCTGCGGTGATCGTCACTGCCTTTCTGTCCCTGAGGCTTTCGACACATCATCGTCAATTCTCAAGCATCTCACTTCCTGGCGCTATGAAGCTTCCCAACTCATCCTGAATCCTAGAATGCATTCCTACATCGTGGAATCAGTTACATCGCCAAGGAGTTCTCCCTGCATTCAGAAATCAGGATCAGGATCAGGGCTTTGTTGTGTTTGCTGCAATTTAAGCAACTCTGATTTGAAGCCCGCTGGTGAACGCAGCAGAGTGTGTGTGCGTGCAGATGTTCACCACACCCGTCTCCACACCCCTGTTTTCACATTGGTTCATCTGCACATGTGCTGATCGCTGGCAGCTCACGTGTGACCCTTGGGTTCCAGTCTAGCGCCCCAAGGCCCTGTTCTCGCTCCCATTCCTACAATACGTACTCACTCCTTGGTTCAGTCAGCGTGTTCACAGCGCTGCTCACCTAGGCCCTGGTGTGGAGAAGGTTTATTCATTCAGCTACAATATCCATCCACAGTTCTCTCTGTCTTTAGCTTTCCAGTAGCCTGTGGGAGCTCTTCTTCAGCTTCTTAGGCGAGGCGTGGTCCTCTCCACGCCTTCCCAGGGCGGGGTGCTACTCATTTGCAACGCAGGCGGTGATGTCTGACCGTGGCTGCGGTCCGAGAATCCAAGCTATGCGGAGATGCGTGTGGCAGCTGTGTGCTCCCTCCTGTGCTTGTGGTTCTGTAATTCCGATTTAATTTCCAGCTTATCCTTTCTGTATTTCTTTTGCACTAATAAATAGGTACAGGAAAGTTTAGCTTTTGGGTCCCTTTCTTTGGGAAGGGTTGAATAGTATGGATAATCTTCCACTTAAAATTTAACGGTAAGTCTTGAAAATCACTCCTCATCGGTTCCCATACATATTCCTCACTCTTCTCGTAGTTGCACAGTGTTCTGCATAGCGACTGTGCTGTCGTTTGTTCAGCTTCCTTCCTATACAGGGACATATGCACTGTTTCCAGTCTTATAATTACATATGCATCGCATGTCATTTTGGAGGTATAGCCTCAGAACAGTCCTGAAAGACAGACTGCTGGACAGTGCCTAGCAAATGTGTGTTTTGCTAGGTATTGCCAAACTTTCTCTCACCAGAGTTGGACTGGTTTATATTCTTTTAAAAACATTTTTATTAGCATTTGTTAAATATCCACATTTCCCAGCACTACTTGTTAAAGGGGCTTGCTTCTTCCTTTCTTTCCTTCTTCCTTTCTCTTTCATTCTTTCTTTCTTTCTCCTCCACTATTTGTAGGTTTGTTCCTGCATTTCTTTTCCATTCCACTGGTCTACATGTCTGTGTATCGTGCCACCACTCTGGTTTATAAATTCTCAGTGGGACCATGTGACAGTGTTCATTTTCCTATGTTCTTCCCAGTGGAATGTAATGTCACATTTCTTCACTTTGTTGTTTTGTGAGAAATGGTATCTCAGTGCTGTTTTAATTTGCAACTTGAGTGGGTCAGAACTTTTTTGTTTGAGGATCATTTTCATATCATTTTAGTTCACTGTGGCTATGTGAACTTCTAATTTCCTATGTTGAGGTTTTGTTCCATAGTTTTCAAGGGTTCCTTATTTATTAGAATTATTAGCTCTTTGGCTGTGGAATATCCTGCATCAGAAAATCATTTTTCTGCCTGTCTGTCTGTTATTTTTCACATGGTGTGTGATTTTCTGCTTTTGGTTATGAAAGCTGAAAACATTTGGTATCAAATTTGGTAACTATGAGGTTAGGAACATAGCTCTATGCTCTAAGTGCCTGCCTGGCAAGTGCAAGGACCCGGGTTCAACCCCCAGCACTGCATGCCATGCCTGCCCTGGAGCCCTGGGCATGCTGTGCCAGCCACCAAAACCAGGCATGGTCATGCATGACTGTAATCTCAGCGCTGGGAAGGCTGAGACAGGAGGATCACTGCAAGTCCAAGCTGCATAGTGAGACCCTGTACCGAATAAATAAATAATTAAAAATAAAAAATAGTAATTATTTATCTGAACTTTCAGTTGCCTTTAAAAGATGCCTCATGAACATCAAGGCTCAGAATGAAGTTGCCCATTACTTAGATAGTATTGTTTTTATGTTGAAGTCTCTAACCTATTTGGAGACTTTGTTTGGTATACGGTGTGGAATACTCACCCAACTTTATTCTGTTTTCTCAAGTGGCTACCTGGTGTTTTAGGACCATTTATTTATGATGATGTTTTTACTCCAGTGATTGTAGATGCTACCTTTAGCATAAACTAACTTGCTGTCTGTGCTGGGGCCAAATCTGAACTTCTCTTTCTGTTCTGCGGCCAGGATTCACAGCCAGTACTAAGTGTTTGAGGCTTTCTAGCGTCTTTTTAAAAAATGTATTTAGTGCAGGGTCCACAGGGTCTCATTACACAGATCAGACTCGTAGTGATCCTCCTGCTTTCAACCTCCCAAGTGCTGGGATTGCAGGCTTACGCCACCACGCCCAGTCTCAATCACCGTTTCAGTGTGCCCTGGATTGGGGCCGGCACAACACACTGGGGATGGAACCCTGGTCGCTGTGCCTGCCTAAGCAGGCGCTTTAATGCCCTGAACCATCTGGCTGGCCTATGACTGCACTGATTTTATACGTTAGTATAGGAACAGCTGTCAGGTACATAGTATTGATTCACTCAGGCTGAGAATAGGATGTAATTTTGTATATGATCAAGTTTATTTTTATATTTTTCAAGGGCATTTTAGAATCATGTATTAAATTTTATGCATTTCTTATTAAATATATTACAAAATAATTAATCTTTCTTGATAGTATGCTTGTATTTTCTTTGTCACTATGTCCTGTGGTCTATTTTTGTGTATGTGAAGCCATTGTTTTGTGAGTTGGTACGTCACGCTTTGAGGTCTGCTCTCTAGTATCAAGCAGTAGATGTGTAGGCCTAACCCAGCAGGCTTAGGACAGCCATCGCTAGAAAGGTTTGCTTGCTGGATTGGTTTTTGATTGACATCTGGATTTCAGGAGTGTCTCCATTCCTTGACAGCATACTTCACCCACAAACACTTTTTTTTGTTTTAGCCACTATTTATTATGTGACTGTTATATGCTAAGCATTCTGTCAAGAACATTATGGCGGCGAGGGTGTTCCTTCCCTGTGGCTGGGGGGTACAAAGGCCTTTTGTCTTCCTTCCCTGCGAGACACACACGGAGCAGCAGGGTCTCCCAGGTTCTCTAGAGAACGTGCAGGTTCGCTCTCTGCCTCTGACTCGCCTGCCCAGCGGGCGGTGGCGGGTGGGTTAGCAGGCTGCACGTGTCCGGAGTGAAATGGCTGAGGCAGGGCTAGCGTACTGAGGAAGGGGGCTCATGTAACATTGGGAAATTATTAATTTTTTTTACTATAAATGTATTTAGTTCAATGGTTTTCTTCTGATTATTGCTTTAAATGCATCACCTAGATTTTGATTTGCAGTTTTATTATTATTAAATGTTGAAATTATTGTTTTTATTTCTTCTCTCCCTTAACAGTTATTTTAACAGAAAATGTTTAACTTTCCAGGTAGGAAGATCATTCTGGAATTTACTTTTGTTAGTAACGTCTAGTCTAATTGCACTGGGGGTATAAGATATTGATTTTTGTTTAAAAAAATAGTTTTACTTGGTAGAAGTTAATGATGTTTCCTTCGTAGCCTGATGAATGGATCAACACTCTTGTGGGTGTGGTGGGGGCACCATGCCACTAGAGAAGAATTTATGTCCCGTATTCTCAGAGCGTAAAGTTTAGCATAAATTCACAACATCTCCTCTATTGATCATGTTGTTTAAGTTTTCAAAAATCTCCTTTCTGCTTGTCCATGTGATAATCTTATACTGGATGGAGAGTATTAGGTTTTTCTGTTACTGTGTTTTGATGTTTGAAGCACTTGATCTTTTTTCGTAAAGGCAGCTGCTTACACACACATATTGGTGCGATGTGTACACCGTCGGTGTGACGGTCGCCATGGAAAATGTCCCTCTCTGCTGCACTTACTCTGAGACTGCGTGCCTTTGCGTGCCTTTGCATGCCTTTGCTTTTGTTTCCCATACTCTGTGTCATATACTTTTGTCAATTTCTTCTTAGAAAGCCTTTTTGGGGTACCTCGCCTTTAGCATATCTCTTACACGAAGCTTAGAGTTCAATCTTATTCTGTGCCAAACCAACATGCCTTTTATTTTTCTTCTTTTGGGGTGCTGTGAGCACAGCCTGGGGCCCTGTCCGAGTTAGGCCAGTGCTCCCTGGCCTCTTCTCTTTACTGGAAATCAAGCTTTTTCATGTTTGCCGAAGTGATTGATGATTTTAGGCTTAACTCAGATGGAATATTTATTTATGCGTACCTAGTCATACTTTGGATGCTCATTTCTCTACAACATGTGGCCTTCATTCTTTTTGATAATTTATCTTTAGTATTTGACCCAATGCTGGTTTTTGCAACTAAAGTTTTAATGGGATGCAGACATACGAATTGATTCATTATTTCTGGGTCTGATTTTTAAGCTGATTATCAGAGACTGTATGGTCCATAGACCATAAAATATTCACTCTAGAAAATAATTTCTAGTGCTACATGACTTGTGGGAAAGGGCTAGTAGTTATTGAATTTAATCAGCTCTTAGGTGTTGAAAATTATGTCTTGATAGTCTTTATATTTGGCTGGGTTTAGATATATCTGGTTTCCATTTTCTTTCACCGATTTGTTTTAAAAATGTTGCTTCCTGGCCAGGTGTGGTGGCGCACACCTGTGAGCTGAGCACCTGGGGCTGAGGCAGCAGGGTAGCTGTGAGTCTGAGGCCAGCCTGCGCTGCCTGCCTGGTGCGCTTCAGGCTGGTGTGAGCTGTAGGGCTTGACCTGGCTTCAAGCCTCTCTGCGAGCTGCTGCTTTCTTGTCTGGTTTTATGTGCTCATCTCCAAAGGCCTGAGGACGGTCTGATTCGGTTACTGGAAGGCTGCGTCTTGCTCAGCTTTTCAGGGCCCTAACAAGACCACAGCTTTACCTGGCTTGGGTCCTGGAGGCTGGGACATCCAGGGGCAGGGGGGCAGCGGTGGGGGCTTCCTGCCAGAGCGCCACCACGTAGAGGCCAAAACACATTGGAAGGACTGGGCAAGGGCAGGGACCGGGCTGGCTTCTGTGACAAACCCACTCCCAAGAATGGCAGGAGCCCACGTGTGAGGGCAGGGCGCTTAGGGCC
The DNA here is from genome assembly GCA_004027915.1 of Capromys pilorides. Taxonomy (NCBI): domain Eukaryota; kingdom Metazoa; phylum Chordata; class Mammalia; order Rodentia; family Capromyidae; genus Capromys; species Capromys pilorides. The sequence goes on from PVKN010014758.1 coordinate 14,540, forward strand.
CAACCCCTCGGCCCGGCCCTGTTGCCTGGGGTTACATCTCTAAGCCGAGAGCTGGAGGCCTAGGCCGGCCGTAGCACTGAGGCTGCCTGAAGATTTCGCTGTGCCTCTCCTGCTGTATCTTTCTGAGAGAAGCAGCAGCACGACTGCCACGGTCTCCAGCTACCTACGTCGTCCACGTCTGAGGTGACACCCCTGTAGGGTCACGCAGCCCACTTTGCTGTGGTGGCCACAGGCCAGGTCGGGTGATCTCCTGTCCTATAGACTGTGGGGTGCAGGGGGTGGGGGAGGAGGGGTGGACTCCCGTGTGCCCAGCCCCATATCCCCAAGGATGAGGGGGGAGGAGATGGGTAGTGAAGGGGGGCCCTGGTGATGGGGCGGCGACATGCCACCTGCTCTGCCCAACTTGGCCACCCCTGGGGTCTGCCGGGGCCAGGTCACCTTCCCCTGGGTCAGGGCTGCCACCTTCGGCCTGCGCTTCCTGCATGATCTCCACAGACCTATTTGTTCCTGGGTGGGATGCAGCCCAGCCCCCGCTGCCCGGTCCTCTTCTCTCAGTGCCCATCAGAAACATCCTGGCGGAGCTTCCGAGCCCTCCCATCCCAGAGCGGCCTGGCTGGCAGCACTGCCCACGCCTTTGCCTTCCCATGCCCTCCTTGAAAGCCCGCGCCTGATGGCTGGAAGGCAGTCCTGCTCTGGGCGTGTGAAGTAGGCGGGTCGGAACCCACCTGAGCAGCTCAGCCTGAGCCCGTCTCAGAATTTAAAACAGTCTGAAGTTGTAGCCCATTGGGAAGTCTCTGAGTTCAGTCCTTAGCATGCACACACATGTGTGTGCACATATGCATACATGAGGCATGTACTTGTGCACATATGTGCACACACATGAATACATATGCCTGTGCGCACATACGCCTATGCACACACACATACACGATGACCACACACATGCACACATACACACATGTGCACGCACACACACATGTGCACATGAGTACATATAGATGCACAAATAATGCACACGTTCACATGCATGCACACATGTAACACAATGCAATGCATGCATATGCACATGCACACATACAAACACACATATGCACAAAATACATGCACACAGTGCACACACACACACATACACGTGCACACATGTATGCACATAAACACAATGCATGCACACATACATATACACATGCAGACACAACACAACACACATAAGCACAGACACACACATAGACACACACACATATGTGCACACACGATGCCTGTTGCTGGAGGATCATTTGCTGCTGCTTCCTGAATCCACAGCACGGAGCCTGCGCTGAGCTTCCTGGAGCCTCAGTCCAGGGAGTCACTGAAGGAGTGACCAGGACTTTGCACAGCACCCCATGGGCTGGTGACCCTCGGTGCTGTGTGACAGGAGCTACCTATCTTCACCACGGTCTAGTATCTGAAAGAAGTTAGAGCCTCAGCCAGGACTTGGGCCCACACTGGTGCTGGATGAGGTGAAGGCTGCTGAGAGTCTAAACACTCTAGGAGGCATCTTGCTAAGGTGTTCTTGCCAGCCAGCCAGCAAATTAACTCTGTTCTGCCTTGGTGGCCCTCACTAAGTGTTGAGGCCAGTTGCTTGCCTGTGGAAGAATTTCTGTACCCTGTGTTATTAGTGGTTTGCAAGTCCTGTCACATGAAATATTCATTTACAAGCTCTTCTAGAATGAGAAGACATTCTTACATGTAAGAAACGCTCTGCAGATATTAAAAATTAATTCCCAAGCATGAGAGAGAGTGCGCCAGGACAGTACAAGGTCTTTTCCCCCATTGAAATTCAGTAGCCCTGAAGCACCCCGAGGATGCAGCAGCCCACTCTCCATCCCTTCTCAGTGACAGTGCCTGGAGGGCAGGGATCAGGAGGCCCTTAGGAGAGCAGAAGTGGAGCACCCACGCTCCTTGGGGACCCCGGCTGTCAGTGCTTCCTTACTTGGTAATAGCAAGTTCCTCTTCGAGAGGGGCTTGGAAGTGGAAACTGCTGAAATCCTTCTCATCTCTCCGTCTGCACTTCCCGAGGCATGAGCTGAACGGGAGCTGTGCAGGAGAGCCTGTGAGCCCTGGAGTTACCGCTCCAGGGGCAGCCAGGGCTGGTGGAAGTGGGGAGCGCCTTGGTCCCCACGTGGGGTTAAGGGCACACGACAGCAGCTAGGTGTCCTCTGTACCAGCGGTGGGCAGCAGAGTGGTTGTTGGCGGCTGAGGATTCTGCAGAGTTCTGCTTGCAGCCTAACCATACTGGCGACACCAAGGCAGAGTCTCTGTCACTCTTAGCAAAGCGCAGGGAGGAAGGAGCTGCGGGGCACAGGGGCCGGAGTGCTCCCTGCCTGGGTCGCGCTCTGGGAACACCCATCCCCTGTCCACCTGCTGAGGGGTCACTGAAGGTCCCTCTGCTGGTGGCCCTATTGTGAGTACCACCTCTCCAGGATTCTAGGAGGTACTGCCATGGCCGGTGCCTAAGCTGTGGGTCCCCGCGGTGAGCAGTGACTGCCCGGGCCCCCGAGTGCTCTGCTGCCTGCCCTGGGCACTGGCGTCTACTACTACAGGGGTGGGGGAGCAGACCCTGTGCTGCCCCCCCTGTACCCGCCCCCCCATGTGCCTTGCCCACATGGCCTGCAGCCCGTGCTGGGATGGAAGGTAGCGTGTGCAGCGCCTGGCCCCTCTGTCTCCTGCCTGCGTCCCCGATATCTGCCCCCAGTGTGGGCTTGTGGAGGTGTTGGTCTGGCTGAGCCTGGAAGACATTGAAGCACTGGGGTGCTGCTGGCATGGACCCCTGGTCATTGACCTATCTAAGTTGTGGTCTCAGCATTTGCAAATGGCCACAAAGACAGCTCTGTTGCCTTCAGAAAGAAACAAGGGCAAGAGTCCAGATGCGAGGTGGTCGGAGGTACTGGCAACGTCCTTGTCACGTCATCTAAATTAAGCATACTCTTTAAAGGGACATCAAGATGCCGGGAAGCTAGCGGATTTTATACCTGTAAGTTAGACCCACCTGGTAATAGAAGGAGCTCTGTGGCTGTCGCGTGGGTGGGGCTCAACTCCAGGCTCAAGCACATCCGGGGCCCAGAGGGCGCTGTCGAGCCCGTGGCGTCTGCCCTTCCCTCCTTCCTCACACCGGGGAGTTAGCTGGCTTTGCTTCCAGACAAGATCTTCTTCCAAGAGCTGTGGAGAAATGTAGCCACAGTCTAGCACCTCACAAAGAGACGGAGCCCTCCCGAGCCCCTGAGTGGATGGAGATCCGCAGGGTGCTGCTGTACTCCCCGCAGGTCTCCGCACCCCGGCCTCAGATGAAGAAGGGGCTGTTCCTAGACGACCAAACTCAAGGTCCCGGGTCCTGGTCACGCTTTGCCCTAGTCCTTGCTTCTGCGGGGTGAGACTTCCCAGGGGCAGAGCACCCGTGTCCCCGGGCCCCTCAAATACAGAGTGCTCCCTGGAGGCGTCTGGGGAGCCAGAAGCTGGCGACAACCTCGATGTAGTGGTCTGTTCACAATTTTTTCCCTAAATTAATGGAAAACACCTAGATATTAGGTGTTCTTAAAATCTTTCATTTATACTTCAGTTTGGGTAAAAGAAAATCATCCCCAAATATATTTAGTCAATTGATATTGTGGACGGACTAAATTCCACTTAAATGTAATGTGCTAAGCTTGACAACTTGTTGAGTAAATTGAATCATTAATGTATTTTGATGTTCTGAGAGTTATGAAATAGTAAACGCTCAGTGAAGGAAAGCATTTCATGTCCTTTAACTTCCTCACAAGCCCTCTTTGTTATAAAACAGGAAAAATCCCACTTTTTCTTTCATGACTTCAAAATGTGGCCCTAGAAGAGAGGAGTGGGGCTTTTTGTGCTGTCTTCAGGACCCTGGGGTGAGGGTGGGGGGAGGCAGCTGCAGACAGCCCTGTGCCCGGTAGAGCTCGCAGAACCTGTGTCCCCAGCCACACGGGGCCTCCCGACTCCAGGGGGCAGCACAGTGCCTCGAGCGCTGTGTCCTGCTCTTCCGGGGTGTCCACGGGAGTCCTGTGCCCGTTCAGGAGAGGCTCGCAGCCCCCGCAGACGCTTCTCGCTGGCACCGGCTTTCCTGGCCGGCTTGGTTACTCTTCTCTCATTGCTGAGACAAAACACCAATGCCCAGAATTAAGGAGGGAAAGGTTTATTTAGCTCGCAGCTTGTGGGGGTTTCAGTCTGCACTCAGCTGGCTCCAAGGCGGGGTGGCACAGAGCACAGAGCAGTAGTCAGCGGTGGCTGAAAAACAGCAAGAGCAAAAGGGGGGAGCGGAGAGCAAGGCTCCCTCCCTGCCCCGTCTCTCCCTCCTCCCCCCTCCCTCCCCATCCCTCCTCCCCCCTCTCTCCCCATCCCTCCCT
>PVKN010014759.1:6225-19046 GCA_004027915.1 Capromys pilorides
TGTCACCCAAATCTCTAGGGCTGATACTGAGTCTTCAGGTGTTCTTTGTTACTAGTTGTGCCCACTTATTTTATAGTATTGCTGAGCTTCCTGATAGACAGACTGCCAAGTGAAAAAAGAAATTAAGCGAAAGCCAGGACTCCACCTGCTCCCATCAAAGAGAACTATCTTACCTGGTTGGTAGAAGTCTGGTGACAGCTCCCTGGCCACAGCCCTCGCAATGTCGCATTCCTGGCGGGCAGCCAGAGCAGCCTGGTCGGCAGCGTCAGCCTTTGCCCTCGCGTGTGCAGTCCTATGTGGGGCACAAAAGGGCCAGTCAGCACCTTACTAATTACACCCGGACGAGCACATCTCCATCCAGGAGACGCTATTTGTGATCACGGCCTGACACCTGTACAACCAAGTTTTAGTGTCACATTGCTGTGACATTTCAGTGAGAAAAATGGAGCTGACACTTCACCTGGAAATCGCTTCAGGTTTCCTTTCAGGGAAAATGAAAAATATGAGCAAAGTCTGTATGGTTTGAAGCTTATTTGGTTGGGGAAACTTACTGAATCAAATCTCCTGTTGCTTTTGGTTGGTATTATCCCTCAAAAGTAGGAAGAGTAGAATTTGCATACATGAATACTGGAACTCTATTTGTGGGTTTTTGTGCTGTGGTAGAATTCATGTGAGAATTTGATTAAGGAAGGTCTGCCTAGTTGTATGCTGGTAAAGTGGCCTTTTGGGAGGAAAACAAGCAAAACTTTTATTGTTAGTGTTTATATCATGATTCCCATGGCATCAATATGATCATGTGGCCAGTGTGGGGCTCCCAGGTTGCTGAAACTGGGCACACAGCTGGGAGATGTTCACTGCTGCCGATGCCTGTCTGCCTAGGAGGTCACTGAGCTTTGCACAGAGGTGATTTTTAAGCATCTTTTTTGTTTGAAACATGGAGAGAGTGAGGCAGAGCGGGTGAGCATAGAACGGGCTCTGTGGTTTTGTATCTCTTCTCTGGCCCATCCTCATTTAGGATAAAGCTCTCATTTTCCAAGGGGCTTAGGGTGAGGAAGAAGGCAGAGGGGGAAAAGAAGGGGCTTCTAGTAATAAGATGGGAGTGGATGCTCACCAGCCAGAGACATCTGGAAGTCAAAGAACCGTGGGCCATCTACTTCCAAAGCTGGGAAGACCTCGTCTAGTCAGTGACCAAATGCTGACTGTAAGCACCTATTCCTTATAACCTTGTAAACTTTTTCTCAGACATTAACACCCATCAGGGCTATAGATAACTGGTAGTAAAAAACCTAACAAAAGAGGTCCTCTTCTTTCCAGCTGGTGTTTGGGGGAGGAGGCCAGTGGATCCACTCTGCGAGGCTGGACTACAGGAAAGCAAAACAGGAAGAGGAGTCTGATGGAAGGCCATAGGGCAGCTGGTAGGAGTCCACTTACTTCCTCCAGCCACCTCCTCTCAGCCGAGCACTCACGAGGCTGCTCTCACTCCTACTTAGGAACTAGAGGAGCCTGGGGGCTTGAGATACTGGAATGTGAGCCTTATACAGATTAGAGTTTTTGTGTGGGGCCTCTGCTATAAATCCCAAAGCACAAAACACTCCCTAGCACAGAGTATTTACTGAGGACTCGATTTACGAACTAAAAAAAGATGCTTCTTTAGGAGCACCTGGGAAGTTGCTGAAGAATAAATGGAACAACAAAACTACAGAAGAGTAACAGCAGAAGCTGTGAGAGGTTCAGACAAGGGAGAGGAAAGAGGAGCGGAGGGAATGAAACAGCTCTGTGTGACACCAGCGGAAGATCCGTGACACGATGCACGTGTCAACAACCCGTAGCTGTACAACACAGAGAGGTGGACTTCAATAATACTCTCAGTATCAGTTCATCTGCTGTACTGAGTGTATCCAGTAACACGGGGTAGGAAGCTGTGTGTGTGCGTGTGGGGGGCTCAGTGCGGGCAGGAAATACATGGGAACCTCTGCACTTTTCATTCCATTTTTCTGGTTAACTTAAAACTGCTCTAAAAATATAGTCTAATAATTAGAAGTGATGGAATCAACTTTTAAACACTGAGTTATTTCTGAACCTTTAGATATTTCCTAATATTTCTGTCTATAGGGAAACAAACTACGAAATGGAAACAAAGTCAGGGAGGCAGGAAAACATTGTGGAGCAGGCAGGTGTGGCAACTGGCTGCACGGAGCTGCCTCCACTTCCCTAGGTTGTGCCCGAGCACCAGCAGACGCCCTCTGTAAGTGTTCTTATTGTTTTCTCAGAATCTCAACTTTTTTTTTTTTTCCTCCAGAGTGATTTTCCATTTTAGCTGCTATTCTTAGCTAGAGCCTAATTATGTCTAGGTATCATAATTAATGAAGCCATCAGAGTGTGCTATTCTGACTTATAATGTAATCTGCTAGCCCTTCAATGATAAATCTACAAAACTCAAGTACAAGTAATTTATTCTGGTATAATCACCATGCACCATCCCATGGCAAGTAAACTGGTGATATTTTCTCCCACTTTTTTTCTTTTACAATATGCTATTCAGACAAATACAGCTTGCCTTTCCTGCAAATATATTTTGGAAGCACAGCCCAGAGATGCCTCATGTGTCATTTTTTGCACTTAACCCTTTACTTTTTACTTGTTCTCTCCTGTGAAGCCAGAATAATGAGGGCCTTACCCACCTCGTGTCTGTGCTGCTACACAGTTGGCCGGGCAAGCCGGATGATAATGACACCTGAACCCAGAGGCGCTTTAAAGAGTTTCTGGTGGACCTGCTCATGAGAGGTGTGAGAGCTACTCTGAGCACTGTTTTCACTGTGCTCGTGTGGCAAGGCCACTGGTAGCTGTGGAGTGTGCTCATAATCACCTGAACTTGTCTCTGTTTATGTTAGTGAATCTGTGCACCTAAATCCCACGCTAACTCCTAGAGCTACTCACGGCTCCTTCATCCAGCCAGCTGGTAAGAAATGCCACTGGTCTTGAGGTTAGGGGTTCAGGCTGGTCAGGCTGAGGAGACCAGCTGAAAACTCTGTAACTGGTTACATAGAAAATAATACATGCACCAAAGGAACATGCTGGCTAAAACACATTACATTTATTCAAAGCCTCCCTGACACTTACACATCTTTGGCCCCTCTAGAATCTCCATGTATACCACTGTCACAAACATATTCCTCATGGAGTGCAGCAATAACTGAGCAGTATTTCCTTTCAGTGTGCCATCAACTGCTGACTTTCTTATACGGCTCTCTTCCTAACAGTCGAGCTGAAGTCTGAGTGGAGAGTTACAGTACTGGGGGATGGGGGTAGGGGTGCAGGTTCGTGGTGCAGGGATGCAGAGACACCTTCTGCTGGGTGGGGGGCTCGCTGAGCAGTGCTGTGACCCCACCTGGACACAGCCCTGCAAAGATTGGTGGCGCACCACTGCCCCAGCCCTGGGCCTCCTGGGATTAGCCTCACTTGTCGTTAACTCAAATCACTTTTCTAGTTAGTAACCTGAGGGTCTAAGCTTTCTTTCCTCCTTAAGAACTTAAATAGTAGTTTGTGACTACTCAAACTACTACTACTTTCCTCCAACTTTTTTTCAGACTTGTCTTTTTAAATTAGCACACCCAATCTTTAAAAACCTAATAATGCTTATACAAAAAGCATATTCAGGCTTGGAGTGAAGATGCTCAGTAAATACTCTTCTGGTTAAGGCACATGTGGAGGCTTCAGGAGTCTCCCAACTTTCAGCTGTCACGTACATACAGACTGACACAGTTGTTGAGATCTTGGAGTGCACCATGATTCTGCTAAAGGTAAAATGCCTGATACTTAGAGCTTGCCATTTCAACTTTTTATGCACTTCTCTTCCTAACAGTAAGCTGCTTCAAGAGGACACCGGTTGTGATATTTTTAAAGACTTGTTACATAGTAAGTCAACTTAACTATCTGATCCGTCTCATAAAGCTCGATGGTAGCAGCTATCACTTAGTTGGATGGTTATCTGTCCTTGTGATAGGTGTTGATTGTTCAAGCACTTAAGGAAAATCTGAAAAATAAGAGCCACTGGCATGCGAGAACACAAATCTCAGCATGGCAATGCAAATCATCTAGGCTCTCAAGCCAAACCCCTTTGAGTCATTCCTGACACCTCCCTTTCTCTCAAATGCCTCATCCTCTGTCTAGAAATACACTTGGCATTCTTCTCAAATGTACCCTAAATACCCAGCAACCTCTCATCCCCGCTGCTCCCTCCCCAGTGATGTCACCTCTGTTTCCCCAGGACCTGTTCCCTGGCTCACCTGCTGGGGCACAGCAGGCCTCTCTGCTCCACCTTCTGCATACCACTCTATGTCCTTTCTGATTCTTTGGGATGCCTGACAATAACCAGGAATTTTTGCCTGGGTTATGGCATGAAGGGGAATAAAGTGTAAAAGGTTAGCCTTCCTTCCGGACTGTGACATTATTCATTTATGTGAGACCTAGATTTGAGAAAACCAATTATCTCATGCAGGCACTGCAGTCCTTTTTAGAAGAAATTAGTCTGTTGAGCAAAGAATACTCCTGACAGGACCAAAAAGTGACTGAGTTCACACATCTTGATTAAAAGGTAGAGGCATGCTAGGCATGTGGCACATGTGTAATTCTAGAACTCTGAGAGCTGAGACAGGAGGATGGCAAGTTTGAGCCCAGCCTGGACAATTCAGGAACTTAAGAGAAATCCTGTCTCAAAAAATAAAGAAGCGTCTGAGTATCTTAGCACAGAGGCTCCAGGTTCAATCCCAAGTGTCCCCTATAGGAAACAAACAAACAAACAAACAAACAAACAAACAAACAACCAAAAAACCCCAGAAGCATAGAACCAGCACTTGGCAGTAAACTGGTCTTTCCACCTTGATTCTGTTCTCTGCTAAGACTAGGGTGGCAAAGTTCAGCATGTGTTCCGCATGTTAATGACAAAGCTGGGGCCTCAGATGTCCTCCCAACCATGAACTTTCACTGTCATACATTTATCACTGACAGATGAAGATGATAAAACTAGAATGGATGGGGATCTGCTAAACTTTTCCTCTCAGTACATTTTGTTTTCGTGAATGTTAATTTTCTCCATAAATTTCCCTTGCTTTTTTTTTTTTTTTTTTTAAGACACAGGCTAGAATAGTAACTTTAAGACTGAATTCTTAGGTTTTAGTTTAAAACAAGTTACATCACCAGTGAACAGCTAATCCTATTTGCCGATGCAGAAGTTCCTGGCATCCTTTCCTCTAAAAGCAACAGTAAGTTATTTAGTAGATATAAAACATACACCAAAAGGCGTCACATTGCTTTTGAAGTTTGGTATTTGATACTTCAAGGGCCTAAACTTTTACACATGTATTAGAAAACAAGCTTTGAACACAATAGCCAGGGATTAAGTCAAAGCCCGTCTGAGTCACGAAGACTGTCAAATCATGTTGCTTTCTCCCAGCAAGACCCTCATCGATCAGTCATGAGCATCCTACCTTTGACTGCATCAAGGGAAGTGAGGAAGAGCCAAGGCTCATATGGAGGATGTCTGTGTACCTTCTATAAAATGCTGAGTGCTGTGTGCATCACCCTATGCTCAAACAGATTTAGGGGATATATTTCTCTAAGTGTTTCATGCCAGGAAAATGCTGGTCTCTGATGATAAACTGGTTTAATTTTTTCTATCATACATGTGAATTATGTAATCTGTTTCCCGTTTTGCTAAGTGGTCTAGGAAACATGGAACAAAATTATCCTGAACGTATATAAAAATTATAAATTTTTCTTTGTTTCAAATTAGTATTTTTATTAGGATATTTGTATTTGTAGTACATGTTTACATTCCTTGTGGCGACTTGTAACCTGTTCATAATATTTCTTAATTCCTGTTGTTACCGCCTTTCCCTCTCCTTCCTCCCCCTCATCTTTTGATCCCTTGCCTATCTTGGTATGTGTGTGCAGTCCAAAGTCTCCGTTCCTATGTAGAGCTAGTACATGAACACAACCATCTTCATTCTTTTCTCATCCCCTTTTCCTCTCCTCCCTCCCCTTCCCTCCATCTCTTGATCCCCTTCCCCTATCACAAAGACCGAATTCCTTCCTTCCTGTTATCTATTTCCTATTTCACTATTTATGCTTTGGTTTCTCATGTGAGAAAAACCACATAACATTTAAGCTTGTGTATCTGATGCATTTCACTAAACTACAGGATCTCAAGGTGCATCCATGTCCTTACAAATGACTCCAGCTTATCCTTTGGGCTCTAAAGGATTCCCAAAGTCAGGAATGCTTTCATGTATGTGGCTCATCCTGGTGTCCTACACTATGTTCTGGAAACCCACAGGACATGGGGACCACACAAAATACCAATTCCTCAATTAGCAACCTGCTAAAATATTAAGTTTGTTGAACACTAGTTTCTCTCAGGGTGTTAATACTTCAGATCTAATTATTTGGGGATAGCAGAGGCTACTGTCCAATCTTCCTTTTATAAGATTTTCTCTTTAATATTTCTATATCCAGAACATTTTAAAACCTGGAAAGTAAGTTCATTCTTACATACTTCATAAACTTTATTCCTTAATATTTGATCAAAAACTTAAGCTAAGGGGCACCTATATTCTCTTGATAGACAAGTCAACAGCACATTTGTAATCCTTTATTGGAATATCAAATAATTGGTCATTTTATTTTAGTCTAGAAGGGAGGTTGCTTTGGATTAAGCCTAGAATATTGTGTTTACTACTGAGTCATATCTAGTCCCCTAAATTTTATTTTACAAAATTTATCTAAGGGTTATTTTCCCATGGTATTTATGCACTGAGAAAAATCTGGTAAAAATGTAAGACACAGCTTATTTTAAAAATAGTATTTGGAGAGAAGTTCTTTCAATGAGAGCCATTTTAAGGTTCTAACATGTTACACTACTTTAAGATTAAAGCATCTCTTTAAAATATAATCACCTGCAACCCAATGAATTGGGGAAAGCACTTGCAAATCACAATATCTGCTAAGGTGTTAGTACCCAGAATACATAAAGGACTCCCACCATTTGTCACCATCAATAACATACCTTATTTAAAAATAGGCAACTAATTTGAACAGACATTTCTCCGAAGATACACAAGTTGCCAATGAGAGGCAGGCATGATAGTTTAGCAAATTTGAGTATAAACTCAGCCACTTAGCAAGACCCTGCCTCAAGACAAAAAATAGAAAAGGGCTAGGTATGTATCTTACTGTTAAAGCCACAGGTTCAATTTCCAGGGCCACAAACAAAAACAACATCAGCACAACGACAGTCCACCCCACAGCCAGTAAGATGACTGCGTTCAAATAAACCAGAAGTAACACACATTAGAGAGGATGTGCAGCAATCTGGATACTTGTGCCCTCCAAAGGGAGTATAAAATGGTACAACTATGTTGGAGACCAGCACGGCACTTACTAAAACACTTAAAGATAGGATTATCGTATAATCCACAAATTTTACTGTTGCATATATTCCAAAAAACAAAAAACTCTGAAAGTGAGTGTCAAAGAAGTATGTGTACATGCACATTCAAAGCAGCACAGCAATAGCCTAAAGTAGAAGCAATACAACTGTCAATGGAGGAATAAACGGAAAAGTGGTACTGTACATATAACCACTATTTAGCCTTAAAAAAGATTCTACTACATACCACAATATGGATATAATCTTGAGCCAGTCCCAAAGAGACATCTGCTGAAGGACATACGGGGAGTAGTCAAATTCACAAAGGCATGAAGAAGAAAGGGGGGACCAGGGGGAGGGGGAGAGGGAGAAGAAGAGGGAGAGGGAGAGGGAGAGAGAGAGAGAGAGAGAGAGAGACAGAGAGAGAGACAGAGAGAGACAGAGACAGACAGACAGACACGGGGAAGCATTTGGTCTTGTAAGATGAAAAAATTATGGAGACTGGCTACATGACACTTGTATTGTTGCTGTACTGTTCTGTACCTTTAATAATGGTTAAGTTGCTAAGTTTTGCTAGACATCTTATAATAAAAGTCACCTGGTAGTCAGGTATTTATAGATGAAAAAATCCAAAACACTGGCTGTCAGTTGAGGGGTGGCTGTAGTAATCCTGGCCAGGTACGCTGGGAGTCTAATGAGGGAAACAGCTGTAAAGAAGAAGCTGCCGGGCTTTCAGCAAAGCAGTGTCAGTATCTGCAACATGAGGGCAGGCTTTGTGTCTGTTTTTGCTAGCTTTAAACATAAAACTTAGCAGAGAGCTGCCTTCCAAAATATTAGTGGACTGGATAAATATGCAAGAAGGACAGCAACATGAGAGTCAACCCCAGAATTTCCAATGTGTCATTCAGATGCATGGTCTTACTACAGACAGAAATTGTGCAGGCCTTCCAATAACTCAAACTTGATGAAAGTTTCAGTTTAGATAATGAGGATTTTACATAACATAGACATTTATTGTTAGAAATACAGGGCTATGATACAAATTAAAGATCTAGGTTATCGTTGTGTAGACATCATGTAAGTCCAAGGAAATGAGGATAAACTCATCAAAAGAGTGAGTACAAACACACACACCCCAAAAACAAACCAGGCCTAAGTACTGAGGTTCAGGACCAAAGTGTCCCAGGGCCTGGTGAGGAGATAGCAAATAACCACAGAGCTGGAAACACACATGTAGCTGGGAATTTCCATTAGAACCCTCGGAATCTTGAATACGTCCTGTATTCTTCTCAGGAGTTAATGGGACCAAGTCTGAATTTGTCTTTTCTTCAAGGAAGCTATGTGTCTGATTAACATGCAGCTGCTAGAACAAATGCAGTGACAAATTGAGGGAGGAATGGTTTATTGGCCCTGCTGTGTGCTGGGGAAAGTGAGGGCTGAGGAAAGGCTTCATCTGCGGGGACCTGTCCGACAGGCAGTGTGACTAAGGAGGCCACTGCTGAAGCCAGATGGAAGGGAGTTGGTGAGGAACAGGCAGAGGAAGTAGAGGAAGCAGGTGTGGGCCACATGCAGGGGACTTCTGACCCAGAAAGGAAGGAAGAAATTTGGACGGTAACCAGAAGAATTAGCTGGGTCAAGGGAAAAGTTGTTTTACTTGTATTCTAAGCAAATGAGAGCTGATCTGGTTAGAAGATGGGAAGAAACACGCTCAGAGAGCAGGAGGAAATACAGTTTTGAGACGATGGCAACTGGAGTCACATCCTGGATGAAAGGAAAAACATAGGAAACAAAAGAAAAACAGTGATAAGTTGGCTCAGTGTTTTGAAGTTATTTCAAGGACCCTATGCTTGAAAGAGACCTGAAGGGTCACAAACCTTGCAACTCATCTTGGGCTCTCATCTGAGTTTATCACATGAGAACTGTACTCAATTCCTTACCTGTAACATAGAAACAGTATGATCTTGTAGAGTTGGCCTGGAATCAATAATAACTTACACGGGCCAGACAGATCGCTCAGCAGATTAAAGCACCTGCTTAGGCAGACACAGGCACCAAGGTTCAACCCCTGAGTGCGCTGAGACAAAGAATGAGACTGGGCATGGTGGCATTCGCCTGGAATCCCAGCACTTGGGAGGCTGAAAACGGGAGAATCACTATGAGTCCAATCTCTGTAGTGAGACCCTGTAGACTCTGCCAAATACATAAAAAGATGAATACTTTTTATTAATAGAGTGCTTGGTAGGTAAGTGCTCATTATTGGTCTTCTGCAGAAATGAGAGGCTTATAGGGCAGAATCTGGGAATTTGAAGGAAAGAACTGAAGACCTGGAATCAGTTGTACAAAATTTCTAAGGAAAGGAAGACAGGAATATCAAAATTGTTGCATGGGACCAGGAGAACCTGACTTCAGTTCAGGGTGACTAACTTTTTCTGGTAGGGCTTTATTTGCTTGGAGCAGCAGAGAAGGGAGACAGTCAGAGAAGGGAGACAGTCATCTGGAAGCAGAACCAGGCACTAGGGGCAAGGACGGGCAGGGCATGTAGTTCACCAAAGTCCTGTAGGGTTGAAGAGTACACAGCCAGCCATGGCCTTTGGACCAGATGCTAGAGACGGCCAATTAAGGCAGAGTGAAAACAGGAAGGTAGTAAACACAGTCATACATATGTAGACATTCATGGTATCAGGTGCTTTCCTGTTTGATTGAAATAAAGTCTCTGTCTTTCCTATGGCAAATTCTAGGGAAGCTGTCTTATTTTGACTAAACTTGGTTTCCTGCTCTAAAGAAAATATCTTTAGAATTATTGCCTAGTATGCACTTTTTAACAAGAGGTAGGGCAGATTATTCTAAGTGGGTGCATATTCTATAAACCAAACCAACTATAACCCTGAGTCTCTTTTCTCTTTGGCACTGCCACAGAAACCTGGATGAGCCTGGTGAGAATTCTCCAACCTTCAGGACTGATAAGGTCTAGGCACTGATAACAACTGAAATGTCAATGCTGTGTTTATTTTCCCACCAGGGTTACATTTGTTATTCTTTGCTGAGAGTCCATTATGTCTATTTTCTTTTTAGTATATGGTCTACAGGGTCTCACTACACAGGTTAGACTCATAGTGATTCTCCTATTTTCAGCCTTCGAAGCGCTGGGATTACAGGCATGCTACCACATTATCTCAATCACTGTCTCAGTGCACCCTAGGGGTGGGGCTGCCACGGCATGCCAGGGATCGATCGTGGGTCCCTTTGTCTGCCTAAGCAGGCAATTTAATCTGCTGAGCTATCTGGCTGGCCCTGAGAGTCCATCATGGATACAAATTAAAGTGTGGATAGAACTGAAGTCATTTAAGACTATATGTGGGTCAGAACATATGGTAACAGTTAGACGTATTCAGCTAAATGACAAACTGACCAAGTGACAAGTGGATCATTATGGGCCATTTCTCAGTGCTAGAAAGGCTCTTAAATGCATACTCCGGTGCTCCAACAATTCCACTTCATGAACACTCACACATTAAAAAATTAAGCAATCTCCACTCACTCCTTAAAAACATGACATAAGCCCTTTAGAATGTCTCCTTGAACTCATCCATGACTAGCATTCTTTAGCTAATAAAACATTCATTTTTTACCTTCTATTACTGAAAAGGCTTTCTAAAAATGCCGAATCTGCCATTTACAGCTGCCTAGATGTGCCCAGTCAGTGAACAATACAGAGATGCCATTCCTCTGTTAAGTTTTCTTATGCTAAACAATATGAACATGGGACTGTGCAAAACCATTCTGGATCTTAAACACAGCATTTTCAAGGTATACATGTTGGAGCTGTAGAGTTTATGAAAGACTTGCTTGTGGGGAGTGATACAATATTAGAGGTGTGGTTATTTTCTCAGCAAACTAGTTTTATTCACTTCAATTTCCTGGTAGGAATGGGGTTCTATTTCACACTTGTTCTATGACAAGGAATCACTCAATAGTTCAATCAAGAAGTGCTTCACTATTTTTACTTTAAATCTCGAGGTGTTTGCTGCAAGAAATACTACAGAAAAATAATAGAACAAGGACAAAAGCAGTGCTTTCAGACAGGATAATTATCCAGTTTTGCAGAAATAACTCTTGAAACTTCTGCTTTACAAGGCAGAAGGGCCTCTGAGAGTCCTGTGTGCCCGCTTCTGCAGCCAGGCAATTACTTTTCTTTTTGTAGAGATCTGAGACTCAAACTATGAAACACAATAACAGCCACACAGCTCCCCAGTGAAATGAATGGGAAGAAGTCAGGTCTCTTCACCCGAGGACAGCAAAGGCTGGTTGTGGAAACAGACTTCTGCATTACTTTGGCAAACATGGTTGTTTCATTATTTTATCTTCCAGATGTACCTTTTCTTTCTGCTCTAAAATTCATTCATTGCCATAGTTTATCTTCATGCTTCCGAAGTCAGTTGCTGCTCTTTATTTCTCTAATCAATTTTTATTTTTAATAGATTCATGGCTATTGAAAAATGCAAATTCTGAACTTTCTTTTCCTGCACATATTTTCTTACCCAGTTTTGGCCGATTTTCAAATGAAATAGCACAGCTCAGAAAACATTTTACTGAAGACTATAGGACATATTTGGTACTCATCAAGGTTATTCTTTAGCAGGAACATTTTTAGGTGGTGTTAAAAATACTATGAATTCATCCAGCTCAGAGTTGCCTTCCTCAACCACCAAATTAGTAATTAACACCTCCAAGTTTAAAAGGAAATATCAGATCATCCAGTCTCTCCTATATTCTTAAAAAGTTTTTCTTTTTCTTCATGTGAATCTCAAAAATTTTCTGTTGTGTTTACCTGTTTTCAGTATCTGCTCTGTTAAATGGAGAAGAGAAAGTTTTCATTCTGGTATTCAACACATAAACAGCTTATCTGAGGATGGAGAGAAAAATAGAGGGAGCAATAAATGTATAAGCCAGGACAAATGGACTCCTATATGGACCATTAAATTAAAGAGCATAATGTGGGGACAGAGGCAGGTTTGATAGTGAATATATGACCTTTGAGCTGAAAAGATATAGTTTCTTAGTGATATTGTAAGAATGTAAAGCAGGATTCAAATCAAGTAAGCAAAAGAATCTTGTTAAATGCCAGCTCAAATAACAGGCATCTTTTCCTTGTATTCCCAATACATTGTGAACCGCTTCAGTATTTACGTCCTTGGAATGCTTATAATACCGAGAATATTCTTTTTCTTTAAAAAAAAAGTCTTCAAAATCAAAAGTTTTGGCTTCCTCTTTTTATTTTGTTTATTTTATGGAAAAAGGTACAACAAATTTCATAAAAAATAATAGAATAAAAATAGCTAATATATTGCATATTATTATCATTCTGAGTATAAGATTTGGGCATAAAAAATTGTCC
>PVKN010014760.1:0-18926 GCA_004027915.1 Capromys pilorides
CCTTTTTTTTTTTTTTTTAGTGTGGATCTAAACCTACCTGGGCAGGGGCAGAACTTGAACTTGCAATTCTGCCTCAGAGTCACAAGCGCTGGGATTACTGACCTGAGCCACCAAACCTAGCTAACTCGTTTCTACAGAGAAATAGTGTAGAGTGGTGGTTAAATACTGGGCTCTGCAGATTTGAATTCCAGCCTTACCACTTATAAACTGCATCCTTAATTGACTACAGAACTGATTTCCTTATCTATAAAACAGGGGCAGTAACAGCACCTGTCTTGTGGAGCAGTTATAAAATACATGCAAAAGCACAGATAAAACATGACAGTGTGTATCAATACTTTAGCACAATGTCTGGCATCTTGTAAATAACTTACCAATGACAATCATGTCAGTAGGTCCCATTCTCTTCTGTCAGAGGGTACAAATGAAGAACTATGTCAATGTTTTTTTAAAATCACAAGATCCTATACAAGTTCTATGACTATCATAATCCCTGTCATTTTATACATCTACTGCAGCCCATACAGAATCATTTATTTATCACAAATACAGTGCTATCACCTTGATGACACTGGAGGCAAAGCAGTCCATATGAGTTAAGAAAAACCACTTCCACCTTCCATGGACTCTCATTTGCAAATGGAACACCTGAGTTTGTTAGAGAATGAAACACACACTTTTGTGAGCCCTAACCTCCTAGTGCAACCAGCCAAACTCCTTTGATTGCAGATGAAGATGAGCCATAGTCAGTTCGGATTTTCAGTGTACCAAGGTGATATGGGGACAACAGGACCTTTTGTCCTGCTATGGTTTGTGTCTAGATGACCCCCCAAACTCTTATGTACTCATGAGGTAGGCTTCTAGAGTTTATGATTGCCTACTGTCCAGTGCTGGAATTATGGGTGTGAGCATGATACCCACCCTTGGGTGGATGGTCTGCATACAATATAAATGAGGAAAAGAGATTTCCTTGCTGCTGCTCCTCCCTTTTTTATTTGCTCTTGTTGATTTGCTATTTGCCTCCACTACGAACTGCTGCCCTCTGCCATGTGCCACCCTGCCTTGGAGCCAGATGAGTATGGACTGAAACCTCCACAAACTGTGAGTTAAATAAACCTTTCCTTCTATAATTTTGGGTGTCAGGTATTTTGTCCGAGCCATGAGAGAAAAATAACCAAGACATTCTCCAAAGATGGTAGAAACACCACCAGACAAACTCGAAAAAGCCTTGGTGGGTGGTGTACAGCTAAATCGCGGCTTCAGCTGAAGGGAGTCTACAGTGAATGGTTGAGAGACTATGCTACTGCCAAATAAGGTGAGCAGCAGGTCTTTATTAACTTGCTAGTGTGAGTACAAGTCCAGGAATTTCCATCGGCCCAGGGCACAGAAGCAAAAAAAAAGTTACTTCTTGTGATGGCCTTGGCCCACCAGATGGTCATGGTCAACTGTCCTAGACACTGTGGAATTACTAAATTTCTGTGTTGCTGCCATCATTATCTTTCACAAAATAACCCAGCTTTGTGGGTTTGGGACCTATGACAGGGCCAAAGGACCTACTCCAGTGCTTAGGTTGCTACAGCTCCTGAAGGAGTACAGGGACCAGGGTAGGAAAGAAGGCAGAGAGAAAGGAAAACGTGTAACAGCTCCAGTGGGCAATTGGCTAAGTTAACTGTGCATTATTGTCTTGGGCCAAACACTTCTAAATGGTCAACACATCAATGTATAGAACTGACAGATCTGACCCATAGTTTAAGACAGCACATAGGACAGACATAACATGAAGACAGAAATGCCAACCTTTTATCTCATTTGAGTCACCCATCAGGCATCTAGAAGCAAAAGTCAGGAGTCAGTGTTTTAGCCAAAATGGCTTTCAGGTCCTTGGGAAGCCACCAGGCAGTTATTTATCATAACTCATAAGCTAGAGGTGTTGTCTACAGCAAGGCTGGTGGGAAAGTGATATTGTATGGCCTCCAAAAGTAGTGAATTTTAAAGCTACAACGAGCAAATGAAGCTAAAGGGCTTATTTAGACTTGCCAGTGGTAACAATTTCTCATTTCATGTAAACATTCTGCTCCCGTGCCTTGGTCAGTTCCTCACAACGAGCGTGTCAGAAAGAGCACCAGAGTGGAAAAACAGGACAGTGTGCAGCAAGGAGTGACAGCTGACTGCATCCAGAGGTTTATTTTGCCATCCCAGCCCTCTGTCCCACCTCAGTCATCCCTAACTATCACAGGAGTATTCCAGATCCCTTTCCTGACAGCTGAAAGGCTGCTCAAACTATAGTGGATTTCTGCCTTCCTGTGGCTTGAGATAGCATGGTTTTTCTACCCTGAAATGCTTTTTAAAAAATCTTCAAGTTGTACAAATTATTTATATATAGATAGAACTTTAGAAAATAAATAGGAAGTGGAAACAGGATGAGCCGTGCCAACGGTCCCCACCCACCCCCGTCTTTCCACCCCAACAACCGTTAGCAAGCTATACCAAAGGTTGGAAGCTCAGTTTAAATCTAGGACAAGAAATCCCTAGCTGGCATTATAGTCCTCATTAATAAGCTTAGTCTAAAAGCAAAACAAATAGCCCAAGCATGTGGAAAGAAAGAAAGCCATGTAAAAAAAAAATGTAAACTTCAAATGAGAACCTCAAATATATATTACAGTTTTCCTGTTATTATTGGGTGAATAAAAAGAAAACAACAAACTTCCTACAATTCAAAGAAAAGTACACCATTCCTAAAATCCAAAGTAATTCCTAAGATTCCTTTAACCAAAATGCCGCAGATATGTGGCTCTATTCTCTGGGTCACTATTTGTTTGGGTTAAAACCCTCCTTGATGTAAAAAGTTGGTTGGCAACTTTCACTGTAAATTATGGCCAAATAAAATTCTGCAACTAATTTAAAAACCAAAATGAAAGCAAATGTTAAGGCTGAGCATATTTATTGTTTTTTCTCCAGTTAATTTCCATTAGCTTTTACCCAGGGGACACCCTTTTCAAGAGGGCCTTTGCATGAGTATTTGTGATTGTATTTACAGTGGCCGAAGAAGTCACAAGTGATTACTTCAGGCAGTAAGGCCAGTAAACCCCAGAAAATGTGATCCAGTTGTGACAAGGTTTTGTTACTGCTGTACTGTCTTGTGAGGGTCACCTGCAAAGGTCACTGATGGGGGATGCTAGGTCAATTCTTCTTCATCCTAGAGCCTGGACAAAAAAGGCTTAGAGCTGCTCTGTGGTACTGGTCTAAACCCACTTTGGTCTTTCCGTTGCTACTCACAAGAACCAAGCCCAGGGTTTAAAACTGAGTGGAGACAATCCAGCCACAGGCATAGTAGCACACCAAGAAGGTTCTTATTTGTCTATGAAATCCAAAATCCAAACTGGGATAGTAATAGCAAAGCTAAATTGAGGTATCACCCCATTAGTCACTTGACAGGTATCCAGTTGCTGAGCTTGGATGGGAACCCTTAATGACCAGTCTCCTTCAACTCACAGCTCCCAGTTGTCCACATTATTATTTTGGCTTAGTCATTAGTTTGAAGTGGATCAGGTGTCACAGTGATAGTTTTTGCCCATTGATTTATTAAATAAAACATCAAATCCCATCAGCCCTCTGGTCTATGATGCCTTGTTCCTATGTGGAGTTTATTATAGTGAATTCTTACAGGGCAGGTCTGTTGAGTTTCCCAAGAAAAACTTCATTCCTTAGGGCAAGAATGAAATTTTTCCTAAAGGGAAGGTGTTGGCCATGCTAAGGCAGAAATGGCAAGTTGGGAGTTCGGCGATGGGGCAGAATGGAGACACCCTGGACAAGGCAAGTGGGAAACCAGACTGCACCTGGCAGAGCACACTTCCGAGTCAGGCTACAGAGCTCCATATTTAGAGCCTCGCCTTATATTGGCAGATTTGTTATTTTATTAAGTTATTTATTAAGTGGGTCAGCAGATTTCTTTGCAAAAAAAAAAAAGATCAAAAAGTATGTGCTATGATGGCCATGACTTGTCCCGATGGCTAACACTGGCAACAGTCCTACAAAGCACTGTACATGGTTCCAAAGTGAATCCTGAGGTGATTTGACCCTGGAAGATACAAAAGATGAATGTTCTGTTATACAGGTCTGGCCTTAACTTGCCCTTGATCACCAGCAGAAAAACTTAATTATGAGGCATAGAACACAGAGCTAGATTAGTATGATGAGCTGTAAGAGGCTTATCCCAACAGCCTCCAACACTGCCAGTTTCACCGGTATCCACTACAATTATGGTACGTTGGGCTATATATACAACTGCTCTCTCTTTGTATAAAGAGAAGAACTTTTTTTTTTGTTTTTTTGTTTTTTTCCTCCCCTACTAATATGGATTAGAAAATTTATCATGTCTACACCCTGTGCTCTGTATAACTACTGAGGACAATATTCAATGTATCAATTATTTTGAATGCACTACTAACGTGTTTTGAAACTATCATATTGTTATTTCTTATTAAAAATAAAAAAATTTTAAAAAGTATGTGCTACAGATTAAGTAAAATTTTAAAAGTCTTTAGAAATGTAATGTTCAATTCACTTGAAATTTTGAATAACATACATCTGCTAGCAAGGTCAACAGCATTACCCAGAACCACATAGTTTATTTTTAACTATTTCAGATGAATGAAAAGTTTAAGGGATAATAACAGAGACCTCTATAGTCTATATCTTTGTTAATAAAAATTACCTAATTAAATTACCTAATTAATTTCCTTAAATGCATTAGAATCTGGAGCCAGCCAGATAGCTCAGCAGACTAAAGTGCCTGCTTAGGCAAGCGCAGAGACCTCAGCTCGATTCAGAGGGGTGTGCTGTGCCGGCCCTGCCCCCAGAGCCCCTGAGGCTCAATTGAGGCTGGGTGTGATGGCACACACCTATAATCCCAGCACTTGTGAGGCTGACTACAGGAGGATCACTATGAGTCTGATCTGTGTAGTGAGACACTGCAGATCCTGTCTTAAGTACAAAAAAATGAAAAAAAAAAAATCATACCCAAAAAGTTCATTGTGATTGACATCTCCATAATTCATTTTCACTGCTGTGTAACATCCCAATTTATGGCTAACCACAATTATAGGTATTTGAGTTCTGTGTTTGTTTTACCTTCTTTATTTAAAATAAAGGTAAAATGCACACATCTCTGTGTGTACCTCTCCCTTCAAAGAGTTTCTTAGGCCCTGTGCCTGAAAGTAGAATCAGGAGGTTAGCAAGTGATATTTCCTGAACATTACCAGATATAAATCATTTTCTAAATAGCTAAAGCAGCACCTGATGCTGCCAGGCTTGATTCTGCCACAACCTCATCCATACATTAGTCTGCCGAAGGGTGCAGAGTTCCCACAATCCAATTGTTTTTTTAAAAGTCTCACTTCTGAATAATGAGACTTGGGTGAGACTTGGGGGGGTGTATTTTAGATGTAAACCATAATGCCATCTTAATAGTAATCATGACACTTTTTTTTTTTATGGGTCAGGTCATACATGTTTAAAAGCTTCAGCCAGGTATGAGTTTGTGGCAGAATGTTGTGTCAGGATGCAAGACCTAGGGAGAAGCGGCCACTGCAGCTGTGACCTGCAAAAGTTCTGTACCCTTGCCCCAGTCTGAGGTATGACTGTAAGAGGCTCCCACTATGTTCCTCCTCTTTAGCACTGAAGCTGTTCCCATGCACATACACAAGGGTGTGTTGGAGGTTTCAATTCTTCCCCTTTATTTTATTCATAGAACAAATTCCTTTACAACTTCTATTTTAATTGCCATCACTTGATCATAAAAAGTATCCAGTCCTTTAGTTGCAACTCCAGGAAATGTTTCAGTAACTTCCTTAAGATTAGTTTTTCAGAAACTACTTACACACAGTTTCCTCACTGAAGAGAAAAAAGGAGGTTCTTTCTGGAAGCTCTTCTGTGGAGTTGATGTGACCTTTTCTCTCCGAGGAAGCCTTCCCTGGCAGTCACGCTTCCCACCGTAAGTTCCGACAGAGTTGCATAGTCTTTCATTACAGACGCCACATTCAGATGTAGCTAGCTTCCGCAGAGCTGGCACCATGCTGGCGACTCACTGCCACATCTCCAGTGCCTCACCCTAGCTCCTCACATGCAGAAAGTTCTCAGCAAGTATCAGCTGGGTGACTAAGTGAAGAGCACTGAATACAGGCATGGCAGTCGCCGGCAACATCAACTGCATGTCACTGCGGTCCTCAAGTTTGCATGCTGGTCATAGTGTAGGCAACAAACATGAGCAGATACTTCTGTAATGATAACTTCCATTCTATACCAATAGTAAACATTAAAAAAATTTTTTTAAAGACTTAAATTTTGAAGTACATTGAGGCATATTATCTAGAACTCTAAATGCAGCAGAACTTCTAAATTTTCTCTGATCTATCACAGCCCTGGCAAGCAATTTCTGTCCAGAGATAATGCATGAAGTAAGCTGTGCCTTTAATTTCTGCGACTTTTGGTGATAAGGTTCAGCAGCTTGGCTCTTACTTGTGTCACTGTAAATGTTTCATGACATCAGCTCATCAGCTAAGAGGTCCATGGAACCATTTCTGTATAAACTCCACACATAAAACCACCTCAAAGCACATCATTTAATACAACCACTATTTGACACAGATGTACAAGTCTATAACAGGAATAGCAATGATTTTACTGAGTTATTTATTACATTGATGAAACTGTAATCTATTTACAATGTTGATTGCTTGTATCAAGTGTCTCATTTTAGGCTTCAGTAAGGCATATTCGGGCCTCTTGAACTCTTCTAGGTATGTTATGCCTTGTTTTGATGTTCGCCCAAATCCTCGCAGTCATGAGGAAATTTTAAGAGGTGGCTGGGGCTGGGGCTGGAGAGATAGCTCAGCAGCCTAAGCACCTGCCTGGCAAGCATAACGATCCAGGTTCAATCCTCAGTACCACATGCCATGCCAGCCCTGAAACCCCAGGTGCTCTGTGTCAGCCACAGAAACCAGGCATGGTGGTACACATCTGTAACCTCAGTCCTGGGGAGGCTGAGACAGTAGGATCACTATGAGTCCAAGCTGCGCAGTGAGACCCTCTACCAAATTAATTAATTAATTAATTAATTAAGAGGTGGCAGGATCTAGAGTGTGTGATGCTGGGCTTAAGCGTATGTGATTACTAAATCAGTCCACTGATTGCTTTGGCACCTGCCCTAAGTCCATTTCCCAACATAGAACATAAAAGGAGCAGAAAGAAACTAAGGCTCTCTTGCTTGCTTTGCCAGCTTCTGCCCCTTATGAGCTGCTTCTCCTTTGCAATGCATCTCTGCCATCTCAGCCTGCTTTTAATCCAGCTGACCATGGACTAAAACTTCTAGAAACTGTGAGTTAAATAAACGTTTCTTCCCTTAACTTTGGGTGTCAGATATTTTGTCCCAGCCATGAGAAAGAATAACTAAGACAGTGCACAAGCCTCCTCATTGCTACTCAAAAGTATGTGTGCTGAGTAACAGCAGCATCATGGTACTCCCTCTTAAAAAAAAACAAAAACAAAACACTGGTATGGGGACTAGCAAAATAGCTCAGTAGAATAAGTGCTTGCTTGGCAAGCACAAGGTCCTAAGTTTAATCCCCAGTACCACTAAACAAATAAATAAACTGGTACATTTAAACACACAGCCGTAGAATTAACTATCCCCCCCAAAAAAATGACGTGTTGAAACCTAACTTCCTAATTTGATGTTATTTATTTTATTTATTTTTTTATCCTTTATTTTTTATTTATTACTTTTAATAAGAAACAACATTGAGACACTTTCAAAACACGTTAGTAGGACAGCCACAATAATTGATGAAATGCATATTGTTGTCTTCATAGTAGCTATTCAGAGTACAAGACGAAGACATGATAACTTTTCTAAACACCATTGGTACAAATGTTCCTTCTCACCGAACTAAGAGAAAGTAGTTGTATGCATAGAGCAATATTTCAAAATAGTAGTGGGTTATCAGCAGAACTGGCAATGTTGGAAGCTGTTGATTTAAGCCTTTTACAGCTCAGCATACTAATCTGGCTTCTAATTTGATGTTAGTTGGAGATAGGACCTTTCAAAGGGAATTAGGACTACCAAGGTCATCAGAGTAGAACCCTCATGATGGTATTAATACCCTTATAAGAGATATCAGAGACCTGATGCTTAATCTCTCCCCACCCCCTACCTCCCTTCCCCAATGTGAGAAGGCGGCTATCTACAACCCGAGAAGCGAGCCCTAGATTCTAATCATACTGGTACCCTCACCCAGTTTATAGGCTCCAGAACCATGAGAAATTTCTGCTGTTCACTGAGATTCCATTTCACTCCTGAAAGAATGGTTACCTTCTTTATATATACATATATATATATATATATATATATATATATATATATGCCAGATCAGCCTGCCCTGGGGGTGGGGCTGGTGCAGCATGTGGTGCCAGGGATTGAGCCACAGTCCCTGCAGTTGCCTAAGCTTGCCTAAGCAGATGCTTTGGAC
This sequence comes from Capromys pilorides, assembly GCA_004027915.1. NCBI lineage: Eukaryota > Metazoa > Chordata > Mammalia > Rodentia > Capromyidae > Capromys > Capromys pilorides. The sequence continues at coordinate 8,526 of PVKN010014760.1, forward strand.
TGCCAAGCTATCTCGCTGGCCCAAGAATGGCTACCTTCTAAACATGCAATGTAGTAACAAATGTTGCAAAAGCTGCACGGAAAGAGGAACCTTCTTTGTTGTTGTGGGGAGCGTAAACTGGAACAATCACTATGGAAGTCAGCACGGAGATTCCTCAAAAACTGAAACTAGGAATTCCATTTGACCCAGCTATTCCCCTTCTAGGTATCTTTCCCAAATGAGTTAAGAGACATCACAGCATGGTGGTCCACGCATGCCCATGGCCACAGCAGCACCACTCATGATAGCTAAAGCTTGGAGGCAGCCTGTGTTCCCATCCACAGATGAAGGGGCAAAAAAATGTGGTCTTTCTACACCACATTTGACTTTCAGTGTTGGACCCAAAAGGTTTATTTAGCTCACACTTTGCAGAGGCTTCACTCCATGATCAGCTGGCTTCAAGGTGGGGCAGATGGCAGAGAGCATCGCAGAGGAGAACGGAAGGAATGCAGAGACTTACCGTGCCATGAAGGATGACCCTGAGTCATCTGAGGGAGGCTGGATGCACCTGGGGACCATAATGTTAAAGGAAGTAAAGCAGACACACAAGCTTACATGTCCCATGACTCCTCTTACGTGAGAAGGCCGATACACAAATAAAGTCCAAAGTAAAAAACAGACAATGAAAACCAAAGTTATGGAGGCTGGGGAGATAGCTATGTGGCAGAAGCGCCTGCCTTGCAAATGCAAGGTCATGAGTTCAAGCCCTGGTCCCCCCCAAAAAAAGAAAGAAAACCAAAGTTACTGTAATACAGCATGGCCAATGTATCTGAATGTGTGACTTGATTTAGTGTAATCATTTTATATATATTTTTATTCTGGCTATTAACCTGTGTTTATGATAATTAGTCTGATAAATCCTTAAAAATAAATAAATAAATCTGATGCTGGCAGTAATAATAGTAATAGTAATAATAATAATAATAATAAATGAATTTCCATTGTTTCAGTCACCCGGCCTAAGATATGTTGTCATGGTGATGAAGATGCCAGGCACCTGTTCGGGCGAGTCTTGAGCCCCACCGTGTACGTGCTGAATCACCATCTGCATTTCACAGGACGGTCAAGTGAGGAGTACATCTGCTATATGCACAAATAAATCTGAAAAGCTCTGCTTTGGGGACCTAGTTCAAGACACACTAAAAACCACCTGGACACATCATACTCAGAAAGCAAAAATGCTTTGCTATGTTTCTAATCAGAAGCACTGGAGGTCACGCCAGTCTTGGAAAATGAAATCAACCATCCACGGTGAAGTGATATGGAAGTGGGCTTTGTCTGCCTTCTTTGTCTCTGGATTTCACTTTGGAGGACAGAGATACTGTGCCAGGACAGAAGTAAACTGGTAGAAGACAAGCAGCCCTACAGCAACCATTCTTCATTACAGTAAAAACTACCCCAACCTACCCGACCCTGAAATCACACATTCACGCATGAAAGAACTAGCATTAACAGGAACTTGAAGTGAACAGAAACCACCACCTTATCTCCTGACACATTTAAGTTGGTTCATGCAAATTTTCAGCTCTTGTGGCATAGGACTACCAGACCCTCCTTTTCCTTTGCGGTTGTTTTTGTCAGAGTCCCCAGCACCACTGACAGTTTAAAGGATCCAGGAGAAACAGCGTGTCCTTTCTCTTTAAGCTTTTGCCCCCAATTCCAAGTACCTATCTAGTACTATTATTGTTAGATCTGTGTCTAGAAGTAGGGAAAGTAGTACTTGATGTGTTGTTTTTCATAGAACTGGGGATTGAATCCAAGGCCTTGTACTGAGGTACATGCACACACACATACACACACACACACGCACGCACGCATGCACACATTTTTTTTCTTTCTTTCTTTTTTTTTTTTTTTTTTTTTTAAACAGGCCCGCAGCAAATAACTTCTCCAGGCAGTTAGAACTTGGGGTCCTCCCACCTCAGCCTCCCAGGGCTGGGGTTGCAGTACTGAGGTGCTTCCACAGATTGTGCACCCTTTCAGCTAACAGTTACCAGTGCCACATTACAAGACAAATGCCTACGGTTATCAATTTTACTTTGGCCCTCAATGTGTCCATTCATGGGGGGAGGTCTGTGATGGTACACACAGACTCTCCAAGGCCCACAGAGGCTGCTCAGTAAGGACTGGCCCACAGCCAAGAGCTTTATCAGCCAAAGCACCTCAGTACCAGCTAGGAACATCACTGGCACTGAACAAAGGCTCACTGTACTAAGAGGCATCTATTGTACTTCAAGAGTAATTTCAAAGGCATGCTGGGGTAGAAATTTGGCCACAGGAAGTCAAAAGCTGACGGAGGTGAAGTGAAAACAGCACACAGAAAACAATTCTTCCACAAGGCTGGTTATAAAAAGGACAGAACCACAAGTGTGTGTGTGGAGGGGGTCTTTGTTTTCCTGTGAAAAAGACTTGAGCACTTTCTTTTTTTTTTTTTTTTGGTACCAAGGATTGAACTCGGAAGCAAGACAAGCGCTTATTTCACTGAGCTATCTCCCTGGCCCCAACTTGAACACAATTTTAAAAGGAAAATACACAAGTGAGTGATTCTCTTGACATTCTCTTATTGGATAGTTTAATCTACTGTTCACTGTTTAGTATTTATTTTTTTGAGACAAGGTTTTGCTGTATAGTTCAGGTTGGCCTTGAACTCACTATGTAGCAGAGGCTGGCCTCAAACTCAGTGATCTTCCTGCCTCAGCCTCTGGAGTGCTGGGATCCCATGTGCACCACCATACCAGGCCTACATTTTTTTTTTCTTGAGCACCAACTGTATATGAGGAGCTAGTACATGAGGAGCCAACAATACTTAGGTGAATAAAACTAATCTCAAGGAGACTGGGTTCTCCCATCTTGAGTCTTAAAGGTCCTTCAGTATCATGTAGGAAGGAAGTACTTCCACTTGGAATGAGCCAGGGCGAGTCCATACCCTGCTCATGAACACACCACACAGCTTAGGAGGCCTTGTTTTAAGAAACAAGACGCTGTTTTCAAATTGTGCTTCCATTTTAGAAAGAAGACGCGTTAGAAACTCCTCATCCTGCCCTTCACGTAGAGGCCACACAGACACACGCTTGCTCTATAGGAACGATAACCATCTCACCTCGGCTTCCTTTCTTCAGAATCAGGGTTAAGAACAAGCCATTTCTGGTCCACTTTTCCCTCTGCTCAGCAATACAGCCTGAGGCCTGCAGGTTCAGCTGAGCGCACACTGCCCCCTGCTGCCTGGTCGTTGCCCAGCAAGGGAAATAACCCTCTTCCCAATCTTACGCTCCTATTCCTGTGAAAGAAGAAAAGCAGCAGAATGCCCCCACAAAAGTCAAATGTCTTTATTTTATATATAAAAAAAATTTTGTACAGTTTCAGTTTCTATGTTTAAGAAAAAAAATCCCTAAAATTGCCATAATGTTTAGATCCACTGCAAACTGTAAAAACAAGCTTTTTATATATTAAAAAAAATTTACATTTTACAATTTTCTACATGCATGCACAAGATCTCAGCTCTGTAACCAAAAAAAGAAAAAAAGAAGAAAACTGGAAACAAAACAAAATCAAAAAATCTAGATCCAACAGTGGAAAATTACTTGCAGTCTCACTTGGAAGGGGCTCAAAAAGCCCCCTTTTTGCACACAACAATCACAACACTCACACACCAGGTCCGAATTCATCAGCAGATACTGCCCGGTGGGGAGAGCGGAGGAAAAGGAAGAGACTGACACCGGGAGGGACAGGGGAGCTCATCCGGGCCCAAAGCCAAGGAGAAGCACAAACTTTGGGGAATGGGTGTTTCCAAAGAGAAAGCTTCCAGGGATCCCAGTATCTATTCGGTACAGGCATTGTACTGGGGTTCGCAATGGGAATATTGAAGTGTGCTGGGGAAGCAAACCCTCAAGGGAGAAAGTAGAGGGGGATGGGCAGAAGGCAGAGACCAAAGGGACATAAATCAGAATAAACAAAAGGGAGTAAACACTGGTGTGGGAGACAGACAGGAGCCAGGGAAACAGGGCATCATGGCGAGGTAGGTGAAGGACTGAGGCACCGAGTGGTGGTGTGGAGGGAGAGGGGCAGGCATTCCAAGGCTGAGGAGGGGGATGAGCCGCGTAGTCATAGAAACAGGAGCGCTGGACGGGAAGTACAGCCTCCCTGTGGTGGGGGCTGTCAGTGGTGGGTACACCCTTGCCAGGGAAGAGGGAGAAGCCCAGACAGTAGTGGGACGGGCCTGGTGGGCAAAGCGCTCAGAGGGCCTGAGGCGGCTGCCCGTCCACAGCAGTTCACAGCATGAAGATAACTTCCCATACAGGAGAAGCAAGACACACACACACACATACACAGATGCATGTGCGCACACATACACACAACACACACACACATACGCACACACACACACACAGATAAACACTGGACAATCCATCCTGACTTTTTAAAAAATAATAATAATAATAACCAGAGAAGACAAAGATACCACAGTTCTGACGCAAAGGACCAAAATGCTACCATTCGCAGTCACAGCCCTTAGTGCTTAGAGAGAGAGAGTTGGGGAAAAACATTTCTCTTGTTTTAGGGAAAAAAGAATGAAAAAAATCACAGTGATTAAAAACATGGCAGGTTCTTAAAATAAACACTCCCCCGCCCCTAAATCTAGGGCAACAACTAAGATCCCAATTCCTTTCCTTCTGCCCACCCCAACCCACTCCTCAAACCACACCTCACCCAACTCTTGCCCACCAAGGCAAAGACCCCAATCACCATCCAGGCCCTGTTCTCCAGGATAGTGAGGTATTTATGTGACCCAGAAGGAACTCCCCTGAAACCAGATTCTTAATGAGAAGATAGTTTCCCCAGGATGCCCAAGGCAGGATGCATTTCACCCAGGCCTACCCACAGACTCCCCGCAGCCTTAGCGCAAGGCTGACCTTCACCAGTCTCTGCCTAGATCAGCTCTGCAAGCCACTCCTACGAGCACAAGGTGAGCTCAGGCTGAGGAACCCCTCACCCCTCTCTAGTGAACATGGGTGGACAGAGGTGCCCATTTATAAAGGACAGTAGAAAAACCCTGATCAGTTGCTAAGCTCTGTCAGTCCTGGGCTGCCCCTCCAGAGAGGAAGCAGGCTCCAGGTGAGAGATCAAAGGGTAGCTTATCCCAGAGTGTGCTTTGCAAGGCAAGTACCAGTAAGTTTTCTAGGGTAAAGAGGACCCATCCAAGGGCACTGTGAGTCCTTTGGAGGCCTGACTCAGGCACAGGCTCCCACCAGAATAGTCCTCCACACGGAACCAGGAAAGATGTACACAGGTATTTCCTATTTCCAGTCCCCTTGGTGAAAACGGCATAATTTAGGGCTGTTTCAATTGAAAGGTTCCAATTTACTCCAAAAAGATGTATTAGTGGGCCAGAGAATTTTGTTCAGAATGTGATCCAAGCTATTGAGAATTTGGACTTGGTACCAAAGCCACAGAAGTAAAATAGGATGAGGGGCTAAATGCCCACAGAAGGCAATAATCTGGATCCCTGATCCCATATAGAGCCCAGAGAACCAGGCAGGAAGAGGAGGGGACCCTGGAAGGCCAAGGAAAAGAGACCCCTGAGGCAAAGAACTGGACTTAAGGCAGGGGACAGGGGGAGCTGGCTCCTCCCCCACAGAGATGAGGCAACAGGTCTCTGGAGCCGAGAGAAGTCAGCAAGCCTGGGGAGGCTGGTGCAGGAAGGAAAACTGTCTGTCAGGGTCAGCACACTGCTAAGTCCACACAGGAGTCTACATCCCATCTTTCATGGGGAACAAAGGCCAGGGCGGGTTCTGAGGGCAGGGGTCAACAAAGGGGTCTCTCCCTATTCAGGCTCTGTCCCTGCCCCCTCAGGAGCTGTCTAGGAAAGACTGACCTTCTGGACTTTCCGCAGGGCCCTGGTGAAGTGGTCAGAAGCCTTCCACCTGCCATTGCTGGGATCACCCATGACTATGCCATCAGAAATGGCAGGAAGAGACTTCTGGGTAAAGGATGGGATCTTTCCTCGCTCTGACGTGAGTGAATGGGGAGCAGCAGCTGCAAGCACTAGTGCTGCAGGGAGAGTCCTAACTGGTGCTGCAGGAGCACCTCTGCCCAGGAACTCAGGGTCTGTAATGGGTAGGGGAACGTAGCTGCTGCCTTGGTGGTATTTGGCACCAGGGCTCTCGGGGGCCATAGTGGTGCTTCCCCTCACCCCACCCCCAGACCCTGTCAAGAACCCTGGAGAGAATGCTACTACAACTTGGGTTGTGAGTGGCGCTCAGGAGGGACAGGTACAATCAAAAGGTCCCTGTGCCCTTTCAGAAAGAACTGTCATCTGGGGAAAGCTGCAGGGAAGGAGAGAGGCACTGATTCCTGCAGGGCCCGGAGTGATACACAAATAAAGGGAAGGTGCCCCAGGTACCGCCAACAGCAGGAAGGTCTCTCCTGGTTCACATGGGGAAAAATGCAGAAGGGCAGAGACAGGTTGAGGAGTTAAGTCAATTCAAGTAAAAATAAGAGCAAAAGGAGGAGGGGCAGTGGGAACATGGCTGGGCCGGAGAACCAGGACCCTTCCCACCCCACAAGAGCCCCAGAGTCCCCCGCTCCCTGCTGCTGCACAGTCACACCGAGGTCTCTGACTGCAGCCTCATGACAAACTTGTGCGACTTGGGATCCACAAATTCCTCAGAGAGTTTGAAGAATGGCACCTTCTTGGTGCTAACCACCAGGCTGAAGTCCTGGCGTTTTAAAAGGAAAACGATGCCATCCTTAAGCCCATTGGTCACCGGCTCCTCGCTCACCAGTGTCCACTGTTTAGCCAGCCAGCGTTCCTTATGGTATTGGATAGTAGGTCCAGCTGCCAGATACCGCTCCAGGAAGGCCTGAGGAAGGAGAGAAGGCTGCCTGGATACTGCCACTGCTACCCTCCATCCCCCGGGAACAGCTTCCAAGGACATGTCCCCCAAGATCACTCTATGCGTATGAACCAGGACTTGAGACTGTCAGAGCAGAAACTGCTCTGCAGATGATGAAGACAGGGCCCACAGAAGCCATGTGGCTCCAGAGTCAAGAATGCACTCAGCTCCCAGCTCCTCTGCTCCTCCTGCACAGTCCGTGACCTGGACGAGCTCTCCCTCACCCTTCCTTCCCACACAGCTTATATAGTTAGTGCGTGCAGATGGGAGCTGGAAGGGAGTCAAGCTCTCAGGGCAACATCTTCAGTCACCTGTTCACCAGGGACAGATCAGCCACAGCCACTCTAGGAAGTTGAGGAGTGGGCAATGGTTAAAAGTATGCACAGGTTAAAGATCATCTGGTGGCGGTAAAGGGGACCAAGGAGGAAAAGGTGGTACTCTGGTTTTAGAAATTCCAAAGTCCTTATGAAGCTGAGAAATAGGTCTCAACCAGCCCCAAATAGTATCTGAGTGTTTCCTCCCTTATCTGATCCACTACTCTTAACTTCACTCCAGGAGATAGGGGAAAAATGAGAAGAGACTATAGGAAGGAGGCAGACATAAGAGAGAAGAGGGAGAGAGGGGTAGAGGAAGGGAGGGGGTGGGGACAGAGCAGAGAGAAGAGGTCAAGGTTGAGAAAGAGAAAGTGCAGAAGTTGGGAAGGAGGAAGGATACAGGCGCAACGGGCTTACCTTGGGTGTCATGTCATGCGTGATGCAGAACTCAAGGTGCTGCAAGATGCTCTCCATGGTGTGGTAAGGCTGCTGCTTGGTGGTTCGCAGGTACTTCTGCATGGCACGGGCCATGGATGCGAAGATGGCCTGGGCTGCCTCCCGGGGGTCCATCACCTCCCTAGGGTTCTTCTGCTCCTCTTCCTGTAGTCGCTTAATGTGAGTGAAGGCTTCCTCCACAGCCACCACGAGCCTAGAGGACAGAAGAGATCTGGACCAGGTGCCATTTCTCATCTCAGCCCCCCTCCCATACACCAGCTCCCACAGCTGTACTCCAAAAAAGCTCAAAACTTTGTATTCTCCTTGACTCCCATCTAGAGTCAAAGGCTGGAGTTTACTGGGGCCGAAGAGGGTTTCCCTCACTGGGGATAAGAAACAGCTCCAGGGCTCAGTGAACCCAGCCCAGGGACTCCAGATGAACTCTAGTACCAAGCCCAGAGAGATGATTAGGAACATTACTAGAGGAAAGCCCTGGCTAGGCCAGGCAGCCCACCAAGCCCTAGCAAAAGCCTTCCTCAACAAGACCCCCAAACCACACTTCATCACAACAAAAATTAATTGGGAGGCTGAGGCAGGAGGATCAGTGCAAGTTCGAGACTAGCCTGGACTACAAAAGTGAGCTCAAGGTCAGTCTGAACTGCATAGTGAGACCCTGTCTCAAAAAGACAAAAGAAAAAAAAATTAATGGAAATGATTACAACGGAATGGCAAGGTTTCTGTTCAGCCAGTACAGCACCAGCAGAGTTATATCTGAAGGCAATAAGGCAATATATGCAGCATCTAAAACCACCAAAAGACTAACAACTAGAAGAAAAAGGCAAGAATTCTTGAGAAAAACAGGCAACAGATAATTCCCAAGAGGCCTGAAAGACTAAAGAACACACAAAGTAGCTACTGGCTGGTAATTAGATATGGAAAAGATGCTGCTTCTCCATCAGTATGGAGAAAAATGGGAAGAAAAATGGATCTTCCCATTTTTCTCCAACTAAAATCCAGACCCTGGGAGTGAGCTATTAACTACTGTGCAGAGATGACGAGCACTGTAAAGGAGGCACAGGAAAAAGCACTCAGTTTGCACTAAGAGAACACAGACACTCAAGCCAACACAAAAACTGTGCAAAGGTATGAGCAAGTTCTAAGAAAATCACACACACTACAGTGGGTGTCCGCAACATGGACAGTTAGGCTAGGGATGGGAGGAGAGGAAAACCTGAACAAAGAACTGTGAAGAAACCCACAATGGCAGTGTGTTAAGAGCTGAGAAGACAATCCTTGTGCCCAGCATCTAAAAATAGCTGAATACTGGAAACAGCCCAATGCCCATCAACTGAGGAACGGATAAAAAAGATGTGGCAAAGGGCTGGCCAGACAGCTCAGCAGATTAAAGTGCCTGCTTCGGCAGATGCAAGGACCGGGTTCGATCCCAAGTGCTGTGCCGGGCCCGGCCCTGGGCATGCTGAGACGGGCGACTGAGACTGGGCATTGTGGTGCGCATCTGTAATCTCAGTGCTTGGGAGGCTGAAAACAGGAAGGATCATTATGAGCCCAATCTGTGTAGTGAGACCCTGTAGACCCTGTACTAAATACATTAAAAACCAAAAACTAATATTTTATATAATAGAGTAGTCCTACTCAGCTGTAAAGAAAAACGAACTCTAGGCTTTTATACTTAGCTGAATGCAAATGGAGACTACGCTCATAAGTAAAATAAATTACACCAGTATGTGTAAACACTATATCGTCTTTCTAAGGTAAAAAACTGGAAGTGTAAGTAAGATCCAAAAGGTATAATAAATATTGTGAAAGTGAAGGAAACTGATGAACAGAAAAGAACTGGGATGGGTAAAAGGAAAAAAGCAGGAAGGGAAAATTATGGGACAAAAATATGTATATACACATAAAATAGTTAAAGTAATTGTACTACTAATTCCTATTAGTCTGCTGAAAGGAACAGTTAGTTCATCTATTGTTTGATCGATTTTACACAACTGTATCTTATAAGCAGAGCAACTACTTTGAAGTTAATAATACATAATAACCATTGTTAACTTTCTATCAGCTTGTTTTGAAATTCTGTATCATTTTTATAAGTTTTTTTTTAATCTCTTTAAAATTAAAAAAAATCGGGGGGGTGGGGAACACCCATTCGGGACCTCTCTTGGACAGGAGCTTTCTTTCTCTCAATAAATCTATTCTGCTCAAAAAAAAAAAAATTAAATTAAATTAAAAAAATCTACATATTCCAAGAGCAGGACTGACCTGAGGCAATGGACAACAAAGGCCATGTGGCTATAGCTCAGTATCCAGAAGCCCAGGGATGTGGACTTCCAGTGAGCCTAGGACACTGGGACTTCCAACGGGCTTCTGGGCTGAGCACCTATGAGTATGCATATATGTACAGGTCTATAAAAGTTTATCCTTTTGTTTCTGTTCTTCTTCTATAGAGAGCAGAGATAGAAGCCAGGGCAGTGGCACTGAACTACGTCCTTAGTCTGATTTATTTTTTTTTTTTTTAATTTTATTTATTTATTTGTTTGCTTGTTGTGTTTGTTTGTTTCTTTATTTATTCATTTTGTGGCTGGCTCAGCCTGCCCTGGTGGTGGCGCTGGCGCAGCATGTGGTGCCGGGGATCGAACTGCAGTCCCCGCAGTCGCCTGAGCCCTCCTAAGCAGGCGCTTTAGACCACTGAACCATCTCGC
>PVKN010014761.1:0-18923 GCA_004027915.1 Capromys pilorides
CAGCAGAGAGGACAACCTATCAAGCAAAAGTGGCATCTACAGCATGGCAGATAAGGAGAAAAATAAATAAATCAAGCAAAAGATGAGGTTGAGAATGCTGGGTGGGTTCCTTTTATAGTAGAAGGGGCAGCAATGCTTGACTGTGAAGGTTAAAGTTGGGGAAAAAGCTGGAGAAGGGGCTTGTGAGGAGCCAGGATACTGGGAGAGCAGGAAATGAAGATGAACAGGGAGTAGGTTCCCCTTGCCTGGCTCCACCTGGCCTGGGAACTAATTCTGTCCTAACCTGCGGGCTCAGGTGCTCTCGTACCCACCCCTCCACATACTCCCAGAACTAACACAAGAGAAGAGAACATAGTTGAGCCTTATTACCTGATCAGGAAAAATGTATCAACCCCAAGATAGAATGGGCCACTCCGAGAATAAAGGTAGAGTGGGTATTTAGGCACCCTGGCTTTCCACTCAAGCACATTATCTGCAACAAACACACAGAACAATATTTTTAATTTCATTAATGGAAGAAAACCATGTGATCTCTCTTTGCAGAAGAGAAGGCTTTGCACTGGGAGGGCTTTAGCAATTTAGCTTGGGAACAAATGTAGTGACAAAGGTCCCTAACTGCCACCCAAGCCTCAAGCTCCTTTTTGCTTTCATGGTGATGAGTCCCCTTGATGGATGCACATCACCCGGAAGGCTGCTTCAAGCAGCCCTAGACTGGCTCCACCCCTTGTCCTCCTCACCCAGGGGGAGGGGCCAGAGTGTGGCCACAGGAGGTGGTAGAGAAACACTGACCTACGGCTGTTGCACCATGTGTGCTTGCCTGTTTTGCAGGTAGCAAAACAACATTGCTTCCCGGCTTCACTATTCAGGACAGGAGGAAACCCAGGTCCCTGTCCAGTGAGCTGAAACACTCAGGAATCACTCTGTGCTGCCTTGATTTCTAGGAGAGCTACTGGATACTGGCCAGGATTCTAAAGCAGAAAGGAGCTGCTTTTGGGGACGCTACCAGCCTCCTGTCCCACTGCCCAACATGATCTCCACACTGGGGGTTTTTCCTCCCCAGTAACACTGAAAGTGAAGGGACACCAGTTCCCACACCCAAAGATTGCCACGCTGTCATCTGGCTGGTGTGTCCTGAAATGATCCAGAGGAGACTCAAGACCCGGAGGCCATTCAGGGCAGGGCAGGTGCCTCCTGGCATCTTTGTGGTCCAGATGGCTGACACATTCTTCTGCCAAGAAAAGCACTGCAGAGCACGAACCATGGCTCCTAGAAAACCTGGGCAAGAGCAAATGCATTACTGCTCACTCCAAAGACCAGCAAACCACACCACCACACAGAGAGAACTTGGTACTCACCCGAAGCTTCCACTCTACCCCTGACTGCTTGACTCAGATCTCCATGGTCCCTGCTTGACCAGTCTGAGGGTACTTATGCTTGATCTCCTTCCACTTTGAACTTCAGCTTTCTCTTACAGACCTGACCTGAGCTTAGTGTCCCATAATGCCTTGCATAGATGTGCTGCCCTAGCTCAGGTCCTCAGGTGCCAACCTTGGCGACTACCAAGGCCTGCTTTCTAAAGAGGCTGCATGAAGGAAAACAAAGACTTCAGGTAGAAGCCATCTGTTATGGCTTGTTCCTAGGTGCCCCCCCAAGCCCTCACACATTCATAGGTAGAGGTTTTTTCAGAGGTGGCCAGATCTAAATGTATGGTGCTGAAAGGAAGGATATGTGATTACTAGACCAGACTGTTGATTGCTTTGGCTCTACCCTACTCCCTGGTAGCCTGGACAGAAGATAAAAGGGTGAGAAAGAAGCTGCAAAGGCCCTTGCTTGCTTTTGCCTGCCTGCTCTGCCATGGACTGTTTCTCCTCTGCAATACCCCTCTATCACGCCACCCTGCCTTGGAGCCAGCAATTACGGACTGAAACCTCTACAAACTGTGAGCCAAAATAAACCTTTTTTCCTTTAACTTTGGGTGCTGGGTATTTTGTCTCCATAATGAGAAAAGCAAATAAGACACCACGTGATCCACAGAGTCAGCATTGCACTTGAAATGGCATCGGGCTCTTCCAAGGATGAACCCCTTACAAAGAATATCTCTAACATTGGTCAGGGCACAGGCACAAAAACAGGAGAGAAAACCAAGCATGGTAAGGACTCAGGCTGAGGTAGGAAGATGGCCATGGGCTCTAGGCCAGAGTGTGCTACATAGTGAGTTCAAGGCCAGCCTGGACTACATAGCAAGACTGTGTCTCAAAACACAAAACAAAACAAAAACTATATATATATATATATATATATATATATATATATATATATATAGAGAGAGAGAGAGAGAGAGAGAGAGAGAGAGAGAGAGAGAGTTTACCTGGTAACATGGTACAGACTTTATAATTACTCCTTGCTCTGAATTCGTCTATTTTTATTAGCTCTGTGGCCTCTGGCAAGTGAATTAACTTCTCTGTTCCTAAGTGTCTACATCCACAAAATAGTAATCAAATTTTTATTCTCCCAAGACTATCATGAAGTATAGATATGGTGAGAGGCATATATAACATTCTGAAAAGACACAGCACAGTTACCACTCATAGGATCTCAGCCTCTATTAGCACCACTTTAAGCCTTACTATTTTAATAATGTTTAATCCCTTCTCCTTAATTTACCTCCTGTATTTTTCTTTAAATTTAACTTGACCTGTTCTAAGAGCCATTGGAGTGGCTGAAATTTTAGAAAGAAGACTCTAAAGAATTGGGGAGATAGCTCAGTGGTCTAAGCTGGCAAGCACAAGGACCTGGGCTCAATCCCCAGTACTGCATGTCATGCCAGCCCCAAACCCCAGGCATGCCTGTGGGCCACTGAAACCAGGCACAGTGGCACACTGTAATCCCAGTGCTCGGGAGACTGAGGCTGAGGCTGAGGCTGAAGCTGAGACAAGACGATCACTATGAGTGTGAGCTGCTCAACGTGACCCTGTACTAAATAAATAAACACATACTTTTTTAAAAAAAAGAAGCCTCTGAAGTTCAAGGGGGCTCTGGAAGACTTGTGTTTTCTCCTGAATAAAGTTCAAGGGCTGAGTGCCTTATACAATCATTCATGTGTCATTGCAGAGTTAAAATTTATTTACATGTGAGAACTGACAAAACCAGATTCTAGAAATCCAAATCAATTTCTTAAATGGAAAGATTTAATCACCCGGAGTTTCAGGTTCCAGTAGCAATTCTGAGCTCTCTATGTGGGTCACTCCCTGTGACGGGGCCTCTGCCTCGAGCCCTGGCACTTGCTCTTTCCCTTAGAAAAAGAGCCAGGACTTTTCACTTAGGAAAGTTCCCAGAACTCAGCAGTGAACACCGCACAGGCAGCAGTCCCTAGCGTCTCCCATTTCATGAGGAGCTTGGTGCCCTCACAGAACACACAGGCCCAGGCCTCTCCAGCTCCAGCCAAGCTCCTTGGCCTCCCTGCACCTCATTTCCATTGCTTCCAGAATGGCCTAGTGTTTGGCAGGGTTGTTGCGAAGGCTCTAGCATGGTGTCAAATGTCCAGCTCGAGCCCTGCACTGGCAAGCAAATGCTATATATATATAATTTAAATTGTACTGGAGGATAAATTAACTAACAGCAGCTTATAAATTGTCTCAAACTAACTGATCTCAGGGAAGATGATCTTTCTGAGTCCCACCTGGCTCGTTTCCAAATGGAAAGTGTTATAGACTCTATGAGAGGACTGTGGGCAGGGCAGGCTGTGACAGTGCATGTGGTCACCGGTTCTCATGGTGCAGGTCCCTGGTCCAGCAGCCTTGCAGCACAGAAAATTTGTTTGCTGTGCTCACTCCAGGCAGCAGCACACTTGCCAGGGCCAAACCTCGGGCTGGGGCCCAGAGGTCTGCGCTATACTGAGCCTGCTGCGGATTCTGACACATGCCAAAGCTCCAGGCCTGCCGGGTCCAATGGACCTTTAGGTTCTCTTGGCATGGGGTGAGCCCACATTAAGCAATGGCCCATGAAGTAGAAAACCCTGCCTTCTAGCCACTGAAAGCCATGGCTGTTAACGCCACGAATGCACCCTCCTTACTCGCTTGCTCACTCCTGGCTCATCTAAACAGCAAAACAAAGGCACAGAAGACAGGAAAGCACATGAAGGGACTGTAACAGTCATTTGGAGGATAAGGATCCAGGAATCCCAAATCCCCAATTTAGCTCTGAACTTCCAAAAGACACGGCGGTCTTAGGTCTGTCGGACTTGCCATTCACTGTAAAAGTGAAGAGGAAATTGCTGAGCCTCAGCAAGCGAGTCTTTAAAAACTTGCTTTGGAAGCAGAACACAGAGGACCCCCAGCCCACCCCAACCCCCGAACTCTGCAATGGATCCTGAAACCACGCCAGGTATGTACTCCAAAGCCTGCGCTTTGGTCTTTTTTTTTTTTTTTTTTTTAATGTATTTGGTTGCAGGGTCTCACTATGCAGCTCAGACTCGTGGCTTTCAGGGCTTGTGACTGGGATTACAGGCGTGCACCACTACGCTGAGACTCTCGCCCACTCAGCCCACCCTGGATACAGGACTGGCACAGTATATGGTGCCAGGGATCAAACCACCATCCCTGTGCTTCCCTAAGCAAGCACTTTAGTCCGCTGAGCTATCTTGCTGGCCCTGTGCTCTGGTCTTCAGCCAACCTTGGCACCAAATAAGGCAGCAGGGATTGTGTATCCTGTGGACTCCCCATCAGCCTGACATTAGAGCTCTCTGAGTCCTGCTGCTTACACAAGGAGCTCTGCAGCCCAAGCAAGAGGTCTCAGCAGATGACAGGCCACCTTTTCTCCTTTTTCCTGCTTTAACTGAAGAGAATGCAGAAGAGAGGAATGAACTTAGGGTAGAGTCTCCAATGTCTCATTTCATTACTTCCACAAACCATTTTTTGTGCCCCTGTTTTATATTCATATAGACTGGCGTCTAAAGAGGTCAAGTAATTTGATCAACGTGAGTCAAGTTTAACAGGAGATTGTCAGGCATGTGTTCCTCCCACAAAGCCACCAGAGACCTGACTACAGGGCTGCTGGGGCAGAGAGAGGTCACTGGGGCCAAGGCCACCATAACTGTCCTCTACTGCTGGTGAGTCTGTACCATAACCAAGAGGAAGTTTATCTTCTGGGCTATGGATAGAGCCCTAACAATGACCCTTTCCCATTACAACTCACAGAACTGCTTCTGACTGTGATAAGGAGCATGAGCCGGGGCTCCTCAGCTCCTTCTTAGAATAGCTCCCTCCCCACCCAAATGTGTTTTCTTGTTTGTCTTCTTGTTACTATTGTTGCTAGTTTTGTTGAAAACTCAAAGAGAAACTAAAAACAGGGAATTGTTGAGCCTTCCGTATTAGGCATATTCCCTGAATCCGCCTTGTGTCATATTTATATTCTTCCAGTTCATTCATTAAAAATTCTGCCTTTAATTTTTAATCTCTTTCACTGTAATGAGGAAGGAAAACTGTGTGGCCCTAAAGGAGATGGGTTAAGAATTATTCCACATGTTCTGAAGGTGCTTACACAGTCAGGCAATTCTTGTGTAAGGCATATGTGTGTGTACCCTATTCATGTGTGCATATACATATACCTATGTATATATGCAAGTGCATATATATATGCAAATATATATACACACACATACATATACATACATATATATATATATATATATATATATATATATATATATATATATGCTCTTCCATTCCATGTAGGAAAATGGAAACAAAAATAATGCTCTCGATGTTTTTTCTGGGGAAAAAAACAGCACACGGGCACCCACTGACTCCAACCTCTCACTACAGTTGCCTGCTTCTGGCTCAGCCATGTTCACTAACTTGTGTTGCACACTCACACCCCCCAGAAGTGGCAGCTGAAGCTTCTATGATCCTTTAGTATGGATGCTGCAATCATGGAATTGTTCATGAGAGAATTAGTGCAGTGAGCCCCCTGAGCTCTGCTGACCCTGTCTTTGATAGTGTGTGCACGCGCCCACACACACACACACACACACACAGGAGAATTGTGCCCAAGAAATAAAGGAGCATTTTTGGTGCCGGGCCTTGCCTGACCACACTAATGGTAGACAAAGGCTGAATTGTGAGGAGCAAAGACTGACCTCCACACTGACCTGAGGAGCTGCTGGGCGCCCGCTAGCACACAGCACTGCTGCAGCTAGTTCCCAGCTATGCACTCACCAAAGTCGCCCCTTTTGGGTGGTCCTGCTGCAATGAAATGCTTACTTTTTCCTCTGCTTACAGGTCCTTCTGGAGAGAGAGGGGCCTGGCGAGCTGCCCTGCATGCCCTGCTGCTGTGCCCATGGCTCTCCAGTTTTCTCAGAGGCAGACTCCCGTATGTGGTAGAGGAGGCCTCGCCTGCCATTGACGATGTCCTGAGGTCCCTGGCAGCCACGTAGACCGTTCCAGTGAGAGGGAGAGCAAGACCCAGCAAGGAGATGAAGCTGTGGGAGAAGACACAGCCAGGCTTTCCTCACATGCCACCAAAATAACACGCAGAGAAAACGGGCTCACAGAGAACAATTCCACTGACTTTGTGAGGTGGGGTGAAAGGATACTGGGGACTAACCCCAGGCCTTTGCACTAGCGAGCTACATCCTCAGCCCTTTTTTATTTTATTTTACTTTTTATCTTGAGACAAATTTTTACTAAGTTGCCCAGGCTGGGCCTGAACTTGTGAACTTGTGATTCTCCTGCCTCAGTGACCCCGCCTGGCTACCATTTAGTCTTTTTTTTTTTTTTTTTCAGTGCTGGGGATTGAACTCAGGACCCTGCACTTGCCAGGCAAGTGCTTATTCTACTGAGCTATCTCCCAGGCCCCTACCATTTAGTCTTCATATGGTAAATATTAGCAGTTTTCATAAGTGAAATGATATTTTAAGAACAAAGATATTTTTAAAATCCGCTCAGAAAAATATGAGTGAATTTCACTGAACTCCTTAACACCCAGGAAGCAATGTGACTGAAAATTAATATGCTTTTTAAACATGAATAAAGACCTAGTTAGCATACTTGGGAAGAAAGGTGACAAACGTAAGATATAATTCACAACAGAAAAATACAAGTGGCAGTTAAACTTAGAGAAAAACTCTCCTCACCAGCTTTTTTTAAATATGTAATATAAGCCAGTATATTTACCTAGCCAACTGGTGCCAGTTTTTATAACAGTGGCCTTGATGCTGGTGAGAAGGCAACAAAGCCCACTGGTTGCTCCTCCTGGGCAGTGGGAACAAATTGATCAGGAAAACAGTATCCAGCAATACTGTTGTTAAGAGCCAGCAGCCCTATCAAATGCATCCTAAGGACTGGTCCAAAATACACACCAGAAGCAGAGCGCAGGGCTGTACCGCGCGAGGGGCAGTGACTCCTGCAGTCCTGGACACGGTCACACGGCGGTGAGGCTGAGGTCCTGCTGCCTTGAGTGTGGGTGCCGTCTGCTCCCCCAGGATGCTTTGAGATTTTCATGTACAAGGTATGTTATGACCTCCCTGTGTCCCAGTGACATGAGGCTCTTGAACAGTGTCATAAGCTGATGGCGTATGAACATCAAAACTTCATTTCCAGAGACTGGGAAGCCCAGGATCAAGGCCTCAGAAGACACAGGGTCTGATAAGCACCCACTTCCTGGCTCATGCACCCACTCATTGACTTCACATGCTGCAGTGGACTGAGGAGGCCTCCATGATCCCTTGTATAAGGACACTGGTCCCATTGATGGAGGCTCTAATCACCCCCAAAGACCCCACCTCCTAAAGAGGAGTCTAATTTTCAACCTATGTCCAGCAAACAGGCATCACTGGCCAGATATTGTTCAGTAGATAAAAGAAAAAGGCTAAATGTGGTTGCTGAGGGGAAGCTGACATAGGAGAAACAGACAAGCTCCTAGCCAAGCCCCTCGGATGCTTATACTCACAGACACATGGCAGCAAAGGTGTCCAGGGGAAACAGTCCAGCAGCACATCTGGCCACACTCCCACCAACCAAGGAGGAAGAATTTGATGCAAAGAAGGAAAGGGAGGGGGCCGAGAAAGAAGTGTTTCTAAATCTTAAAATATCTACCGAGAGAAAAGGAAGCTGTGTTAATATTTTAGTTTCTAATAACATGACACTTACACAAGGGCTTTCCTTGTATTTCAAACAAAACATTGACATTGAAAAGATAAACTGACCCTTAATACAGGTCGGCCCTCTTGATCCATGGATAGAAACAACCTTAGACTGAAGATCTTTAAAGAAAAATCACTTCTATATTGAACATATACACCTTTTCTTGTTGTCATTTCCAAAGCAATACAGTGTGACAACTACTTACATAGCATTATATAATATAGCACCTGATCTAAATGCTATGTGAATAGTTAATGATTTAAAGTATACCAGAGGATGTACCTAAGTTATATGCAAATACCACCTCACTTACAAAAGGGCCTTGAGGGTTGGCCTGATAGCTCAGTGGACTAAAGTGCCTGCTTAGGCAGAGCGTAGGGGGTGGGGTTCAATCCTCAGCGTGCCACACTGGCCCTGCCCACGAAGCACTGAGATAGCAATGGAGACTGGGTGTGGTAGTGTGTGCCTATGATAATCCCAGCACTTAGGAGGCTGAAAACAGGAGAACCACTAGAGTCCAATCTATGTAATGAGACCCTGTAGACCCTGTCATAAATACAGAAAAGAAAAAATGATACAAAGGGCCTTGAGCATCCATGGATCTGGGAACCCTTGGGAGGGGCTTAGGAATGCACATTCCTGAAAGTTCTCCACAAGAACACTGGGAACCAGGACCAGGGTACCTCATGGAGATGTGAGGCTCAGTGGGTTTCATAAGGCAACAATGCCAACTATGAAAAACAAGAAATACCACTGCTTTTTAAGTACATTCTAGGTACAAGACACATTCTGTTCATCATTTCTGCTCTTTCAGAAGCCCTACAAGGAACTACTTTTTGCCTTGTTTTATAAACAGTGAAAATTGACCTCAGTTAAGTTTGGGAATTTGAGCTTACAGGCTAAGAATACAGGTTCTCTGGTTTGGGGTCATGAATTGGCCCTTTCTCATGCAACCTTGGGTACCTCACTTCATATCTTCACGTCTCAGTTCCCCTCCACCTTGGTAAAATTTGGAGAATAATAGTGCCTGGCACATGGGGATGGTGTGGAATTAAATAGCAAAATCACTGTGAAGGACATAGCATGAAGCCTGGCATATAGTAAGAGCTTAATAAATGTCAGTATTGTTGCCTCATGCACTGCGCCACAAAGGTTAGGCTCTGAGTCAAGTGGTTGGGGTCAGCTGCCACGGGGCCTGAGCAAGTCATTTCCCCTGTCCAGGTCTCATTTCTTTGTCCCTGTAACTAGGGCTGGATAACAGCCATTTCACCTCCAACTTCACTGTCCGCAGGACTCAGAAGCTTGAGGATTTCCAAAATGTCCAAATGGGCTGCTAAAAGATTAACGCTACACAATTAATTTTGATTCTTAGCTGTAACACAGTGAGAACGGAAACAAGAAAGAGAAGGCATCTGTGTGTTGCCAGCCCTGGGCAACGGTACAGATCTTCCCGGGATCTGATGGCAGAATTCTTCATCACTTGGTTCCCTGGGCTTTGAAATAGTACCCCTGGAGCTACGTCCTATTTGTATATGGCTCTCCCAAATCAACTCCAGTTTGAAGTGAAATATACAGAGCCACACCACATGTCTGTACTCTTTAGAATTTCTATTTGTAATTTTAAAGGAATCAACTCCGACTGTTCTCTCCTCCCTTCCCCTCTTTCTTCCCCTCACCTTTCCTTTCGTTCTCTTTTCTCCTCAGCCTCCAGGCAGTGTGCATCAGGTCTCTGGGGCCAGCTGCAGGGAGGACTGAGCAGCTTCTTCCTAGGCCTGCAGTGCTAAGGCTCCGCTCCACCACCTGGTGCCTTAGGCTGTGCAGAGCCCTGTTCTGTGAGGCCATAGCGACTGTACCTCTGCTATCATTTTTTAACTGAACAGCAGGCATGGGAGGCCACTCGGAAATCCAACCCCATAGGATGTGTTTTAAAAAATGAGTTTTTTAAAATTTATCTTTGGGCCTTATGTGCAACAAAAAAGAAAGAGACAACAGAACTGGGAATAAAATTATATATATGATCTCAGATCAAATTACCTTCATATTGCATTGTTCTTAAAAGTGTCATTTGGGCTCACCGGATTCCTCCCTGTCTACACAGCACAGACTTGCTGGCACCTTGAAAATGCACTCTGGCTATCTTCCCAGTCTCTGAGTCTAAACATGGGAGCTGCACTCACAGGCATTAGGGCGAAAGGTAAAGCGAGTCACAGTGGCCCAGGGCTCCCTCCCACACAGGGAGCTGCTTGTGGAGGAAGCTGGAAGACAAGGGGACCCAGGGCCTGATCACTCAGGTGGGTAAATCTGGAGCTGACGATTCCTTCCTAGTACAGGTTGACATCCTCTTACTGTAAAGATGTGATTTCCCACAGCATGACTTTTCCAGCTCGTCCAGCCCTGTGACCAGAAGCACTTTGCAGTGCAGCAGTGACTTAGGAACTTGAAGCCAGAAGGACGCTGGCTGTTTTCTGAGCACTGTCTCTGTGTGTATGTATATGTTTTTGCATGTGCATGTGTCTAAGTATGCATAGGTGTAGATATGTATATGTGCATGTCTGTGTATGTATGTAGCTGGGTATGTGCATGTGTACGCATCTAAGTGTGTGTGTGTTTCTATTTCTAAACATCTATATATCTATATCTATACAACTTCATCTACATCTTCTTCTGCAGAGCCTTTACTTTCTCAGTTCTGGGGCACAGCTCCTGGCCCTCTCTTCCCTCTCCCCACCTTCCCACATCTGTTCCTGCATCTTCACAGGCATTGGAGGCATGAGTGTAAACAATCCCAGTCCCACCTCCTACCTGATCTCCACCCCAGTCACTCCTTAGTGTGCCTGGGCAGGGAACCGTGAGGTCCTTCATATCCCAACCAGGGTTTGGAAGAGAAAGAGCAGGCTCAGGATAGGTAAGATCACTTGGTGCTGCAAGCCTCAACCTCTGGGGACAATCCAGTCAGAGAAACCCTTCTTAAAGGATGCAGCCCAAACAGGGACCTCCCTGGCTTGTTCCAAGTGTGGCCTTGTGGGTTCCACTCCCCCATGCATCCAGAGCATGTACCATGCCTCATGTTGACCATGTGA
Source organism: Capromys pilorides (assembly GCA_004027915.1). Lineage (NCBI taxonomy): Eukaryota > Metazoa > Chordata > Mammalia > Rodentia > Capromyidae > Capromys > Capromys pilorides. The sequence continues at coordinate 11,222 of PVKN010014761.1, forward strand.
CCCCACAGAGCCTAAGGGTGGGGATGGGGGTGATAATAGTGCAGAACTGAACGCTGGGCCTCCAGAAGCAACTTACTAGGGACTGTACGGAGACTTAGTAACTCACTCTCCTCACAGAGGCAGCCCTGGGGCTCTCCACCTGGCCCAGGCTCTCAGGATGAGGCTACCATGATGGTATGGACTTTCTAGGCCTGCCCAATCTCCCCCCAATACGTGAGTCAATCAGTGTCTGCAGGGTCCCAGGGATAGATGGTCCCAGCAATCCTGCAGACAGACCACAGCCCAGCTCTAATTTCTCTAGAGTCAATAAAACCAACCTGAAGCCCACGCCTATTCAATCTGTCCTACATGTCTCCACTGCGCCAGCTTCCAGGTGTACACAGGGTAATGCAAAGCCATTGCTAGAAATCTTTATTTGATCTGTTTCTCACCAACTTCTTACCCTACTCATCCCACACACCCTTCAAACAAGGCCAGCTCAAGCCTCTCAGTTCAGTTCCCACGTCACAACTTCCCACCCCAGCTCTCCAAACCCCTCAGATTATATAGGATGTGTCCAAACTTTACAGTACCAGACCTGTGATACATCTTTTAAATTCTAACACCCATAGTGCATTTTCCCACTCTTCCCTAGTGCTCAATCTGAGATCAATCATTTATTTTCTGGTAGTTTTCCTAGTAACTGAGGTCCATATACTATCCCTACTAAATTGTAGGTTTCCCAAAATAGTAATTCTCAATTGTTTGGGGCCTCCCAGCATACGTTTGTCATGTCTCATACAAAGCCCTGATGTAAAATTGCTCAGTAAATACTGTCTGAGTTAAACTGAGGATATAGGATGCGATGGGATGGGATGGGTTAGGATAGGATAGGGGAGGATAAGATAGGATAGGGAAGGATAGGATAGGATAGGATAGGATAGGATAGGATAGGATAGGATAGGATAGGATAGGATAGGATAGGATAGGATAGGATGGAATAGAATCAAATAGAACAGAAAATGATGTTCTGTGAGATTTTTTGGGTTCCTTTTGAATTCTTATCAAGAAAATGCACTTTGGTGGATAAGTCAAGGAGTTGCTATTAAACACTGCCAGTTTCAGGCATCACTGGGGCCTCCACAGGAGAGAGAGCTGCAGGGAAAGCATCCTGTGCAGTGCCCCCACCAGTGTTCCACTAGTGGGCTGAACATTCAGATTATAATAGATGAAGCAAGGTGAAGTTAGCTCACTAGAGAGCAGCAAGAGGACAGCATGCAGCTCATCATAAAGGACTGTTGAACATGGACTCTGGGCAGCTCAGAGTGCAAGACGGAACACTGCGATCTGCATGAAATGTACCATGAACTTATTATGGGAGCCCTGGGAAATGAATATAAAATAAGTGGCACTGACATGCAAGGATCTAAATTTTTAAGGAAACAGACTAAATTTGGGTTTCAGAATGATCTTATCAATGGTTGGCCTAAGTCTCCACACCCTGGAGTTGCACATTTTTATTTTGTTTGAGAGACTCACATAAAATCTGCTGAGTCCCCTGCACAGCATCTGTGACAGACCCTGGGTAGGGCTTTGCCCTAGCCTCTGGCCACAAGCAGGGTGCTCCACTTTTCCAGGGTCCCCCTCTACCCCAACACTGCAATCACCTTCTTTGAGCCTATTTGGATGCCTCAGCTCTGGCTGCCTCTGAGCAACAACTGTGCCAGCAGCAGCCACCTGGCACTGCCGAGCTGGTCATCCACACATCTGTAGAGGAAATACTGGCAACTCTATCAAAAAGCTTTAAGAAATAGCTGACAAATCCCTTCCAGATGGGCCTTTTCCCACTGAGTGAAGAGGCTCTGGTTTTACCACAGTCTATATGCTGAAGCCAGGGAAATGTGTTGGCCTCAAAACTGAATTCCACTAGTTTAGCCCCGTCAACTCCCTCCCACTTTTTCATTTCCTTTTTCCCAGTGCAACTTTCTCAAAATGTCCTTACTAGAGGAATTATTACAAATGTGGCATCTCATTCTAATGGCAATTCTAGCTAGTAAGGTTAGCAACAGCCAATATAATGGAGAGTGATGGATAAATATCTTAAATGAGGAAAACCTATTCAGGCAACTTAAGAGTCATTTATTCACTTGAAATGCTAATTTTACAATAACTATAAATTTATCTTTGTTTCAAGGATACTTATGGCTTATCCAACAAAAAAATGAATTTTTATTTTTATTTTATTTTTAATATATTTAGTACAGGGTCTACAGGGTCTCACTACACAGATTAGACTTGTAGTGATCTTTCTATTTTCAGCCTCCCAAATGTTGGGATTACAAGTGCGCAGCGCCACCACACCCGGTCTCAGTTGCCATCTCAACGTGTCTCAGGGGTAGGGCTGGCATAGCATGCTGGAGATTAAACCCCAGTCCCTGCATCATCCTAAGCAGGTGCTTTAATCTGCTAAGCTATTTGGCTGGTCCTTTATTTTATTTTAAAGAGAAAAAAAAAAGTAAATTTTCAAAACAAGATAGCAGGAGAATAATAATGATGAATACATTGCATATTGTTATCTTGAAAGTAGTTAGAGTTCAAGATACAGGCATAAAAAATTGTCCAAACAATATTAGCATAAACATTTCTTGTCAGGAAACTAGGAGAAATTAGTAATATGACTATATATATATTTGTGTTTCTGCGGCATATTTCCCTCCCTTCTTTTCTCCTGTTCCCCATCTCATTTTCTTCTTTCTTTTGAACAGTTTCTTCCTACTTCATAGTATCTATTGTATACTTTGGATCTTATTTACTCTTTCAGCTTCTCATAAGGAAGCAATATGATGTTTACATGTGCAAGTCTGATTTATTTCACAAGAGAATATAGTTTCAAGTTGTATCTATTTATCTATAAAAGTCTCAAGTTTATCCTTCTTTATGATGAGGTAGTACTTCACTTTATAAAACACACACACACGCACACACACACACACACACATTTTTTATTCATTCTTCAGTGAATGAGCATTTGGTTTGTTTCCAAGACTTAGCTATGACTAATTGTGCTGCTATAAACATGGGTATGCTATATTGCTGTGATATGATGTCTTTAATTCTTCTGGGAAGCTAACCAGTTGTAGAATAGCTGGGTTAAGTAGGCCCTCTTATCTCAATTTTTTTTCCTCATCTTAATTTTTGAGGCATTTTTTATGTGGATTTCCACAGTGGTTGCCCCAGTCTACACTCCCACCAACTGTGCAGAAGTGTTCCTTTTCCCCACAGCTCCTCCAGCACAAGTTACTGGTTGAATTCTTGGTGATAGCCATTCTTTCTAGGGCAAGAGGGTATCTCAGCATTGTTCTAATTTGCATCTCTTGAATGACCAATAATGTTGAACATTGTTTTCATATACTTATCATTTTTGTTTCTTAATCTGAGAAGTGTTTATTTATTTCAGGTACCCATTCCTGGATTAGGTCTTTGGGGGAGTCCTAATGTTTTTTTCAATTCTTTATGTTTTACGTATAAGTACTTTGTCTGAGAAAGAGCAGGGTATAACTTTTCCCACTTTGTGAGTTGTCTTTTCACTTCTTCGGTGAAAAAAAAAAACTTGGTATATGAATTTGATTCATAGCAAAGTTTTATTTCTTTCAGTGCGGGCAATGAAGCCCAGAATCTTGCGTATGCTAGCTCTTTAGGCAAGCACATTAACAACAGCTTAAACCCCAAGCTCTTGTTTGACTTTCCTGTTTTAACAGTATATGAAATACTAGGCTAGCTAGGTAATGTACCCAAAACCACAGGAACCATCACACAATTAAGGAAATTTATCATTATACACTGGCTGCAATATCAGCACCTTAAAGGAGAATTGATCCAAAAGACACTGGCAGCAGAATGTTTTAGGCTTTAAGTTTCTTGCATGGAAAATTTTGAAAGACTTGGAGGAAATCAAATCCATTTTCATGTGGACTAAAATGTGTTTCCCCTACATTGCTAAGGTCAGAAGTGATTACAGAGCTAGAGCCAGCTGAGCTTCAGAGCCCACCCATACTTCACAGAAGAGGCTGAAGCTTGGGGAGATTAAGTGATTTGCCCAAGCTCACACAGCTGGGAAGTGACAACCAGGACCAAATGCGGGGTCTTAGCACTAATCCACTACAACACATTGGCCTCATACAGTCCTAATTCAGAATGGCCACTGGATCCAGCCGATGCCAAACACATGGGCCAGAACAGAGAACAAGCAACAATATGGAAACTGTACACCACCAGCCTCCTGTCTCCAGGCTAACCAGGCAGCTGTGGGTGAGGGAAGACTGTTTAATTTTACATCTTTACTCCACATTCAGTTCCTATCTCCTCATTATGGTCTTTCTCTTCCTTTCCTGCCTGCCCAATTGCTATGCCATTACCTCTGTTTCCAAGCTCCCAGTACTCCATTATTCTCAGGTTAGTGGACTGAAGAGGATGAACGTTTGGTTCAGTCCTAAAAGAACTGCCTTTGTTGGTCGTGAGGAGTTGGAGGTTTTCAAGCTCTGCCAAGGAAATGGTTTCATTGTGTATTCTCGTACCTACCCAGCTGAGACATCATAGTCACATCCTCTTCAGTACAAGAATCAGGGATGCAGACTCCCACACTGTAATCCACTCCACCCTGGGAAACACAATGCCACCATGCATTTAAGTGTTAGTGTTCATAGCACATACACATAATCATTTCTAAACAAGCCTGCCACTGCACTACATTAAGCAGATTGAGGGAGAGAATGGGCTTGAAAGAAGAAAAGGCTTATAACTTCTTAAGACATGGCTTTGCCATTACGGAGCGAATTTCAAGAATGTTAGATGCACCTGTATTTAAATTAAAACATGCAGGTTTAATATAGCTGATATTAAAAAAAGACAGCTGATTATTTAAGAAGCAGCCACTGGGTTTGCATAACCTGTCCCATAGAATCTCTGTTCCAGATGAGTAGTCATTAACAGCTAACTCCACTATGACTTTTAGTCAACTGCCAAGTTGACATTTCTGGGTGGCAAGCTACAATGTATCATGTAAAGATTTTATTAATAAATCAAGCCAAAAAAGTAGAATTTCTCTCTCAATAAACAGAAGATCAAATTGTAAATAAAATTTCTAATCTATTTCTTATAAACTCATAACTTACATGATTGTGTAGACTTGTCCTTTTGCTCTGGTATCAAAACCATTAACCTGCTTTGAAAATGACATTTGTATACACTGATTAAACCCTCAAGCACTCATTATCCCAACCCTCAATAATACAAAGGAGGCTGAACGATAATCTCCCCGAGTCTATGGTCAGCCACTGTAAGTATTTTAGCATTGATATCAGAAAGCTTGCATTTCTTACTTCAGACAATTGTATTTAGTCAACTAGTACAGTAAATTTCTTTTATTATCATGTGACATGTATAAAATCTATCCTCTAGGGGCCGGCGAGATGGTTCAGTGGTCTAAAGCGCCTGCTTAGGAGGGCTCAGGCGACTGCGGGGACTGCAGTTTGATCCCCGGCACCACATGCTGCGCCAGCGCCACCACCAGGGCAGGCTGAGCCAGCCACAAAATGAATAAATAAACAAACAAACAAACACAACAAGCAAACAAATAAATAAATAAATAAATACATAAAAAAAATCTATCCTCTATTTAATAAGAGACTGCGATCTCTAGATTTTTTCCCCAAGCAGTAAAATGACAGTGAGCCCTGCAACATGAGTCAACTGGTTGAGTAGTGGATTTATAAAGATATGGTTCATCTGCTAGCATAATCCCACATTTGGGAAAAGGAAATGGGAAGTCCACCCTCCCTGTGGTATTCCAAGATTCGAAGGAAATTCAGGAGCTCGTGCTCAGGAACTATGTTCAAAGCTCTTTCTCTACCTCAGCATTGTACCAGACAATGATGAGGCTCCCAAATGGCAAGGATTCAGAGTAGGGATTTGGTAGGAGAACAGTGAGACCCTCAGTACCCAGAGAATGAGACTTCCTAGTGAATCCCAGCAGTGGCTGTACCTGAAGGGAGTTGTCAAGCAACCCAATAAACATGCACAGGATCTAGTTAGTAAAGTTGCTGGCCAGATCTTAAAGTTGGAGTCCCCATGCAGATCATTCAGAGGTCTTGCCCCCTGCTGTGTGGTTTTTGGACAAGTCCCTCATATACTATATCACACTCAGAATAGGCTAAGCCAGTTTCTGCTAACTATTAAAGTTTAGTTTTAACTTTTTTCAAAACATCATAATAGTTTTTTTTGTTTGTTTGCTTGTTTTGTTTTTAATTGAGAAAAGCAATTGGTGCAGTTGTATTTTGTCCCATGTTGACTTGTCCTTCAAAACCAAGCCCACAGGTCCCTCCTGCTCACCTGGAGTACATGAAGCTTGCAATACTGCCCTTGGAAGCTTCTCATGGGGCTGTGGGCCGAGAGGCACTCGCTGTAAGATCCCAGCCTGTCCAGGTTGCCATTGAGAACGTTGCTCCCAAGCTTTCCCAAGGAGTCATACACTGAATTTCAAAGCAAAAGAAGTTTCCAAAGTCAGCTTCCTACACCATTTTCAAGTTAATTTACAGGAACTGGGATCTACCTTGCAAACCTATAAGCTTAGATAACTGAAAACAGAAGAGAGACAGATTTATTGGGATGCCACCCTTTGGCAGCCTCCCTCATCAGCAGGCGAGAACAATGGGAGGAAACATGTAATGATACACCATGGCATGATCTGTCAGCAGGTGCTGAGAAGGATACAGAGCTGGTTTTCTTTTAAAAAATAAATGCTTTCAAAGGACTGAGAAGATGCAACTGAACTTTGGTAGTTTTTCTTTCTCCTCATACACAATCCATAATTTATCAAGTTTTTAGAACCTTCCTTTGCAGAAAGATTTTTATTGTTTTGCTTGTTTTCATTTTAGGAGCAAAAAGAGAGAAAGCAAGCATCCCAGTTAGTGGCCCTCTCAACTCCCCTCCTGCAAAGTCCCTCTTTGTTTATTTGTGATTATTTATGTCCCCTCTTTCGTTTTAAATTCATTTTCTTTTCTGTTTCTTCATCTAGCCCTATCCCTTCACCAGATTGTCCCCATCTTCTAGGTTCAATGTTATTTGTAGATTTTCTTGTTTTGTGTACGTGTATAGGTCATTTATATGAATACTTTTTTGTTTCCTATCTCCTGTTTCTACCTGTATCTCTGAGGGCTATATTCTTGCTGTTTCATAATGTTATTGTTCACATCTGGTCTCAGGCTTCTAACTACTATATAATAATGTCCCACTAACTTTAATCTAACTGTTCCCCAAGCAATGACAGTACTAGAGATGGTCTCAATCTATGTAAATACATGGTGGTCAGTTCTTTGAACATGTCCCTGCGCAGAGCAACAAAGCATTGAGCTCAGCTCTAGGAGCAGAGCCACAGGATCAAAAGATTCACATATACTTAGCCTGCATAAATCCCACCAGAGTACTGGTCCAGGCACTGCCCGGTCTACATTCCTCAGAGATGCTGGTGACTCTTTTCTTCACACTGTCTGGCTTTCTTATATGTGGTAGTTAATGAATATAAAACGTATCTATTGGTTTACTTACCACTTGTCTAATTACAAATGAGTCTGAGTATTTTCATTTGTTAGTCAGTGATTTAGATTTTTTTCTGTGGAACCTGTGTGCATCCTATGCCCAATTTTTATGGATTTTCTCTTTTTCATCT